>PVIY010004353.1:0-103774 GCA_004026745.1 Myrmecophaga tridactyla
AAGGCCAAGGAAGCTACCTCCTATCACTAGATCTTGAAGATGGTTCCCTTTATTTTCTTCTAACTTGTGATTTTTGAGGCTAAAATAAAGTCCAAATCATGACATCATCAAGGCAATGCTTTCTTCCTCAAGACCGGCATTCTGGGATTGGCTGCTGGCAATCCCTTGCTCCTCTGTCACTTGGTAAGACACATGGTGGCTTCTCCTGATGTCTCCCATCACTACTGGGTTTCTTTTCATTTTCCTGCTTCCTGTTTTTTTCTCGCTTTGTCTGAATTTCATTCTCTTATAAAGGACTTTAGCAATAGGATTAAGATCCATCCTGGATGAGATGGGTCACACCTTCATTGATGTACCCTCATCAAAAAGATCCTAACTAAATGAGTTCACACCCATACGGGTGGATTAACTTTAAGAACAAGTTTTTGGGGTGCATACAGTTTCAAACCATCACACATTCCTTGCTGGAGGCTGCGGGAATACCTTGTTTTTTTTTTGAGGAGGGAAACTGCAGAAAGTAGAGGTAAGAGAGGGCTAAGAATAAAGATCACCTGCTTTCCAGGTGTATGTAATGAGCAAAAGGGGCAAAGAGCACAGGCATCAAGGGAAGTGCTGACATCGGGAAGATAATAAATGTTCGGAGATTTCATCACCATCGAAGAGTTCTAACACGTTATTGCCAGGGCTTCGTTCTGTTTCTTATTCATATTTCTTCTCCACTATGGGGTCATTTGGTTGTTGAGCCCATAGAATTACCAACTGATTCCTTTCTGGTTGGATTCTTTCTAGCTGCACACAGACTCATCCCTTGTAATGAAAACCAGGTTTCCTGTCACAGTTTGCTTTACATTCAGGTAACATGTTGCTGTCTGGAATGAGCAAGTATTGAGTTTGAGTCATATTTTCCACACTGATGCTAAGCCTTTTTGGTTCCTATGTCTGATATTGAAGAGGGAAACTAGGAAATAAAAAAAACTGTACGTAGGTCAGATAATTTACTTTCCATTCAAAGGGTTAATGGCTTCTTGAGGGGAACAAAGATTTGGCACTACTGTGACTGCTTCCTGAGTAAAAGAAAGAAGTGTGAAGAGCCTTGTAATTTACCTCAATTGCCCACCCTTGTGAGAGAAGTTGCTTCAGTCTTCGAAGAGTGAATCCATTTCTTGTTGATCATGGAAGAGGAGGGAAGCTTAAAAATGTCATCTGATTTTCTGTATCTCTAAGATCTATTTTGAGCTGCCTTCAAAGACTCATGGAAGCATTTTAAGTCCCACATTGAAAATGGTAAATTGGGAAGGAAAACATTACTGAGAACTATTTTCCTCAGGGAGCAGTGTAAGTAGGAGCAAGTGTTTGGGAAAAAGTCCAATAATCGGCAAATGAAAAAGCTCCATGCCAGCGGGAAAATTATTTGTGTACCCAGTAATAAGACTTTTATTTGTTACTGAAAAGTTTGAATCAATTTTAAAAAATAGTTATTGGGACTCTTCTGATAGAAATAATTCTTCCTCCCATCCAAACTCAGCATCCTGGATGGATGAAGGAAAGAATGTTTGAAAGGCCAGAAAATACGTGTACAACGACATACACACACATTTACAGTGGATTCTTATTATTCATACAATGTATGTTTGTAAATTTGCTTAAACTGACTAAAATTTGTTTGTAACTGCCAAATTGATACTTGTGGTGCTTTTGCAGTCATTTGCATGCACACACAAAGCGTCAAAAAATTTGAGTTGCCTGGAGAAAAATTTGAGTGCCCTGACCTGCAAGCACTCTCCCAGCTGAGCAGGAATGAGGCAGCGCTCCACCTTCTTGTGTCAGCTCTCATACTATAAACAAGAGTTCTTTTCACAGCACATTTAGGGCTGTGTTTTTCCCCCTTTTTTTTTTTTTTTTTTTTGCTATTTATTGGTGATTGCACTACTTAAAATGGTCCCCACGCATAGTGCTGAGGTACTGTCTAGTGTTCCTGTGATGTGTCCTGTGGAGAAAATAGGTATATTCGATAAACTTTGTTCAGGCCCGAGTTACAGTGCCATTGGCCTTGAGTTTAATGTTAGTGAATCAACAATATATATTAAATAAGGTATCATTAAACAGAAACACCCATAAAACAAGCTTATGTATTGATCAGTTGATGGAAATGTTATAAACACAGAGGCTGGCAGCAACCTAACCCTGCATTTCCCCTAGGATCAACAGTTCAGTATTCACTGATTCTGTGTTAGAGGCAATTTTATAGGACATAATACTCTGGATAGCAAGAATCAGCTGTACACACACATAAATGAAGGGCTGGGTTGGAGGAGGATTATTTCAAAATTCTGGCAGCACTTTCAGCCTATCTGCTTAGGGAGAAGGTAAAATTATCATTCAGTGAAGAGAATAACTTAAGGAGTGTATTCGGTAATTAAAAAAAAAAGGCAGGTGGTGCAGGGGTGATTCAGTGGTAGATTCTCACCTGCCCTGCGGAGACCTGGGTTCAATTCCTGGTTCATGCACTTCCCCCAAAACAAAAACCAAGCAAAACAAGCAAACAAAAACCAAAAATTCAATAAATGGTGCTGAAGTAACAGGATATTCACATGGAAAAATAATGAAATGTGACCCCGCCATAAAGCATACCAAACAAAAGGGCCACATGGGCATAGCTTAGCTAGGAAAGAGAATAACAGGAATTTGGCATAGGAGTAAGGAAGAGAAGGCTCTTGAAGGGGGGAGAAGCCCAAGGAGATGGGAAGGAGGTGGCAAGGAAGGAACTCCCTGTGGCGCCCCTTAGCTTGTGGGTTTTCCGTGCAGGGATCCCTTATTAAATTGGAGTTATCTCTTACTTGGTACAGTAATTATATTCTCAGCTTCCCCAAAGCTGTACCAATCAATGCAGGAAAGAGAAGAAGGAGAACATCAGACAGATACTGAGAGTGATGGGATGAGTGGACTGCAATATATTTAAAAGTGATGCCAGGAAATGGGGTGGGGGCAACTGGAGGAAGGGAAGGGGAAACATTTGGGCCACACATTTTACTCACAAAATTGTCTTTATTAGAATCAGAAGACTATTTCCAATAGCCACTGCATTGCCCTGTCACGTACCCCCATGCTCTGCATTGACCTCTGCAAGCGAGTTGAAAAGGTAGAAATGTTCCTAGAGCTGTAGAGATTGTGCTTTTGGCCTGCAACTGGAAAGAGTCTGGAATGTTTACATGGATGCTAAGGGGCATTTGACCCCCAGAGGGTGACCATATCATTTGGTAAAGGAGAAAGCATTGGGGAGGGCAAAGCAAAAATGAGAAAAGAGTCCTAAATTTCTAATTGCAGTTCCAGCTACAGAGTCAAACTTTTGGACTTATGTGGTTACTACAGCATTCGGTCTAGTTATAGTTCCCAGGTGGAAAAGCAGATTCTCCTCTGGACTTAAGACTTTGGTGCCTTTGGGATTCAAAAAATGAGAAAGGGCCCACCTAGTCCCACCTAGCACCCACCAGAAAGTATAGGTGTGAGGGAGGGAGAGAAACAGAATTCTACAGCCAGGGACCAGAAATCTTCCATGAGGGCAGACGTCTCGGCAGCATCCTGACCGCAACTATGCAGATGCATTTCCATGTCCATGGGAGGGAAAGCAGACCACCTGGGAAGACTTAGAAATTGAAAACTAGACATTTGAGGCAATAAAATAATAATACACTCACACACACACACTCTGTTTTTCAGCAGAGATGGGCTCCAGTTTTGGCCCAATCTACACATTGCACAGTTTTCCTTCCAGCCTTGGCCTATTCAAATGAACGCTGGCTTCTCCCTTCTTGGTTGTTGGGAAAACTTTGGGCCCGTGAGCTCTCTTCTTAGCCTTGCCACAGTGGAGAGCAGAGGCCAGTGCACAACATAAGGACGATTGGGAAAATGAGTATACTGCAACTCATTCCTTAAAAAACAAATTAATGAACAAAGACACACTTTTTATGTGCACTTTTCCAATGAATTTTGACAAAATTGTCCACACAAATAACCACTATCACATCAAGATGTACAGAATTTGCATCACCCCCAAAAGTTCTCTTGGGTCCTTTCCCAGTCAGCCGCTGACTCCCAGCCCTTGACAACCACTGACCTGCTTTCTGTCACTAAAGATTGCTTTTGTCTCTTCTAGAGTTTCATCTAAATGGAATCATACAGCATTACTTTGTTTTTTTTACATGTGCAGGTACCAGGAACCAAACCCAGGTCTCTGGCACAGCAGGCGATAACTCTGCCACTCAACCACCATTGCCCCAGCATTACTTTTTGTGTCTGACGTCTTTCACTCAACATGATTTTGAGATTCATCCATGTTGTTATGTGTATCTGTAGTTAAATCCTTATTATTTCTTGCTAGTATTCTATTGCATGGGTATGACCTAATTTAAATATTTGCATGTTGATGGACATTTGGTTGTTTGTAGTTTTTAACCATATGAATACAGCAGCTATGAATATCTTCATATAAATCTTTGCATGTTTTCATTTCTCTTTGGTAAATAAGTAGGCATGAGCTTGCTGGTCGTATGGAAAGTGATATTTAACTTTAAAAGAAGCTGTCAGGTAGTTTTCCAGTTGGTTGTACCATTTTACATTCTGACTAACAATGTATGAGCATTCTAGTAGTTTCATGTCTTCTCCAACAGTTGGTACTGTCAACATTTTTAATTTAGTATTTCCAAAAGGTGTAAATGGTATCTCACTGTGACTACTGATGTTGAGCATCTTATTATGTGCTTTATTTATTGGCCTTTTGAATATCTTCTTTTGTGAAGTATCTGTCAATATTTTCCTCATTTTTTTTTGGGGGGGGGTCCAGGAATCAAACCCAGGTCTCCCGCATGGAAGGTGAGCATTCTACCACTGGAAGAATGGGAAAAGCTTTCCCATTCCTTTTTTGAATTGGATTGTTTGTCTTATTATTGAGTTGTAAGAGATTTTTATATATTTTGGATCCACGTCTTTTGCCTGTGTATGTACTGGGAATGTTGTCTCCTAGTATGTGGCTTACCTTTTCACTTTCTTAACAGTGTTTTCAAAGAGTAGAAGTTTTTAGTTTTGGTGAAATCCAATTTATTGCTTGCTGGTTTGTGACTGTCATGTCCTATTTAAAAATATTTGCCTATTCTAATTTTAAATATAAGAGTTTCTCTTATTTTTTCTTTTAGCAGTTTTATAGTTTTAGCTATTTAGAGTTAAATTTGGTGAATGGCATGAGTTAAGGATCAAAATTTTTGGCTTTGCTTTTTTTTGTATAGGGATATTCAATTGTTTTCAAATCATTTGGTGAAAAACACTATCATTTCTCCATTGAAGCCTCCTTGACACCTTTGCTGAAAATCAATTTACCATATATGTGTGGGCTAATTCTGGACTTATTATTTTGTTCTATTGATCTATAATGTCTATCCGTTCACCAGTCTTATAGGAAGTCTTGAAGTCAGGTACTGTAACTATCTATGACTTTGTATTTCTTTTTCCAAATTGTTTTTGCTACATCACATCCTTTTCACTTCCATATAAATTTTAAAATTAACTGGTCAACATATGCCAAAACTCGACTGTACTTTTGATTGGAACTGTGTTAAATTTATAGATGTTTGGGCAGAATTGACATTTTAACAATATCGAAGCCTCTAATCCATGAATATAATATGTGTCTCCGCTTATGTAAGTATTCTTTAATTTCTCTCAGTAATGTTTTGTAGATTTCAGTATGTATATCCTGCATTTATTTTGTTAAATTTGTGCCCAAGAATTGTATGGTTTTTGATGTTATCAATTTCCACTTAGTTTATTACTTATAGAAACAAAATTGATTTTTTATTTTGACCTTGTATTCTGCCACTTGACTAAACTCACTAATTGGTTATAGTAGCTTTTCTGTGGATTCCTTAGAATTTAATACAAATGCAAACATATGACTTCTAATAAACTAAATTCTACTTCTTTTTCTCTGCTGTATGTGCCTTTTGATCCCTTTTTCTTGCTTTATTCCATTACCTAGGACCTTTAACACAGTGTTCCGTAGAACTTGTGAATGTGGACATCCAGTTATTGCTGATCTTAAGGGAAGAACAGTCAGTCTTTTACCACTTAAATATAAGGCTAGCAGGAAGCTTTTTGCATATGTCCCTTACCAACTTCAGAATTTCCTCTTTTTTTATTCCTTTATGTTAGGAGTTGTTTTTTAAACATAAGTAAGTGTTGCTTTTTGTCAAATGCTTTCTCTACATGTACTAACAGGTGACCCGCATCCATGGTCGTTTTCAAAGCATGCTGCACAGCTGGTACACATCAAATTCCCTACTGCTTTTCTGTAACATTCTTTCTGTATTTTACCATTTCAAGTAACTCTCCCTGAACTCCAGATCCCTCTCTCCCTATTCCTCTTATCTCACAGGATCCGAGGCAGCCCTGGAGAACCGTTTCGGGTTGCCTCTGCCTAATGGATCCATCTAAGACATTAGTTAGTACTTTTATCTCTTCTTTCTCTGTCTTTAAAATGGGAAGGATGTCTGCTGCATTTAAACATATCACAGATGGAATGGGACCGCCTGCTCTGAGAGTTACAGATATGAGATGCTTGTACACAGTGAAATCATTACTGATCTCAAAACAAGTTTCTTAAGGGAAATTTTAAGTGAAGAAATAAATCAAGACAGAGAGAGAAATAGTAACATTCTGGAAACATTTTTGCCATGGAATATTTGCCATACAATTATTATTATTATTATTAAGAAGCCACAACAGAAGTTTTGTTCTATTTCACTTTTGCACATTTACCAGAGTTATGTTAATTAATAGATAAAAATATAATATGTATATGTTTGTCCTACCTTTCTTTTACAGTTTTTCCTTGTTACAGATGGAGCTCTGACTTATAGCCAACCACATATACTTTTAGAGAAGTATTAGAGCAAAGCAGTGCAAGTAACAATTTGGCTATTTCTGCGATCTGTAGCCTTTTAAGAATAACTAAAACCATGACTGACAACACTGCACTGCCATACATTTTTACCCCCATGGATCCTGTCCCTACTTACTTGTAGCCCAGTGACACCTGGGTGTGTGTGGAAATAAAATGTTAACATGAGGAAGAGCTGCTGTTTCAGTGGCAAATGGGAAGAAAAAAAAAAAGTCACACTACAAACCTGAAGCAAAACAAACAAACAAAAAGCCTCTGATTCCTTAGGTAATTGAGGATATATTATATAAATTACCTCAGAATGAGTCAAAACAATCAGAAAACCAACTAGAAAAACTGATACTTGACTTTTGGGGGAATCTTTGATATTGGATCTCTTCATCGCTGGACGCCACTGACATTTTGCAAGTTCCCCTGTTAAGTATGATAAACATGACTCTTTCATTTACAAATTTAGTTTTGTTTTGTCTTATTTTGCGTCAAAGAAGTGGTGAGAGCTAAAATTCTGCAAATATGCTAAGTGTGCAGTGATACGATCATGAACAATTACATGGATGCCCACTGGCTTTTCTTGGGATAACTTTGTTCATGCCAAGAGCTGTCACTGAGTGGAGGTAGATGAATTATTTTCTGGGAGTAAGAGCAGAGAAAAGCAAAGGACATCTCACTCCCTGCTTTAACCTTGGGGGAACAGGATAAATCTGGTTTTGGCATCTCTCTGAGGAGGAGAATATCTTGACACGTACATAGAGTTCTCAGAGAAAGCCTAGTATCCATTGGCAAGAAAGGGAGAGTCTGAATACATCTAAATAATCGGCATAGCATTGAGATGCCTGAGTGTGGCAGAGTGCTCACTAGGATATAAATCATGCAGTTTGCCTTGTGCAGTGCATCAGACATAGAGGGGATGATTCCAGCTCATCTAATGAAATGGCTTTTATAGATAAATTAAAGCAGCATTGCTGAGAATTATATTCATAATCCTGTTTCAAGAGCAGAGCTGAATGGACAGTGTTACATCTATAATGAAACCAAAGCATCTCCCTGCCGAGGTAC
This sequence comes from Myrmecophaga tridactyla, assembly GCA_004026745.1. Classification (NCBI taxonomy): domain Eukaryota; kingdom Metazoa; phylum Chordata; class Mammalia; order Pilosa; family Myrmecophagidae; genus Myrmecophaga; species Myrmecophaga tridactyla. The sequence continues at coordinate 8,006 of PVIY010004353.1, forward strand.
AGTGCAAACAGGTGGGATGATCTGTGTATTAAGTGAGCAGGGAAATCCACAAGACCCCCTTAAAGTCAGGGGTGACTCTGTGAACTCTGGCACCCATCTCTACTTACTACGATTTGCTTTTAATTTATTCTCAAACCACAAGGTACAACCAACCAGTGTAAGGACTATGCCTAGGAGAACTTACACTTCTGGAATCACTTCTTGTCTGCTGGTATGTCAAATTTTGTTAAGATATCCCCAACACTGGGGTTAGTATTCCTTTGATATCTCTCCTAGACTTTTTCTTTAAATAGTTTAGGACAAAAAAAGCATCTTACCTGGTTTTGACTCAAGTTATCGAGCAGATAATTTTGTTTCTCTCCTGTGGTCCTGGCTCAGAATCAGAGAAAGAAGATCCTTTCTTTCCACAGAGTCTATTATGGCGGACACACCTCGAGCCTATGTAAGGGGGACACATTCTCAAGTAGGTATTAAAACGCTATGGAGAGACCGGCCACGGTGGCTCAGCAGGCAGAGTTCTCACCTGCCGTGCCAGAGACCCAGGTTTGGTTCCCGCTGCAAAAAAACACATCACAGAGGTGCATTCTGATCTGAATATGCTTTTTTTCTCAGCTATGTTATTCAAGGGTCAGATTCCTAAGTTCCCTGGTGTAAACAAATCTACTATGTGCAACTAACTAGTCTACAACAGGAGGCACATTGCCGTATATAGAGAGTTTAAGAGAGATTTCCCTTTGATGAAAAAAAATGTTAAATGTTTATAAGAAATCCTGCAGGTCCGGACACCATTAACTTTAAACAATTAATAAAAGTGACACCGGGACATAATAAATTCTCGTTTTCAAAGCAACAATTTGACTTTATACATTGCTTCTGCTCCACTGGTGTTTGAGATGAAAGGCACGGTAATTGAAATGAAACTCATGAACACTAAAGAAGGCTTCATGGAGAGAGACAGAGGGGGGGCTGTGGAGAGGAGGGCTGAGGAATCCTGCAACCCTGGGGATCAGGGAACTGAGAGAGGCAGCTACGGGGCTGCAAATGCCTAGGAGCAAGACCAGGGTCTGGCAAATCTATTTTAAGTTCTCAAAAGATAAAAGCATAAACAAGTGGTGGATTAAGTATATTTGAGCATCTTAGCTTCCTTTGTTCCAGTTCCATTGTGGAAAACTAATGCTTTGAAGAGAAAGACTTCTAGAAACTGACTCTAGGAGCCAATGGAAAAATAGATAAAATACGCAATTAAGGAATAATGAATATATAACCTAAAATGAAATGTGCAAATGAGGGACAATGTGTATGTAAACTTGAGTGCTACCAAGTTTTCCCACCATTCTGGGGTTACCCTTGTTTAATGTCTAAATAGCTAACATTTCTGGAGTGCTTGCTTTATGCCATGTGCTGTTTCTGAGTTTTGTGACATTCAGTCTTTACCAGACCGTATCTAATCTCATCTTTTCCTCCTTCCCACCCCCAATCCATTCTTCACAAAATAGGTAGAATGATCTTTTCCAAGCAAATCTAATTTTGTCATTCCTTTGTTTCCACCCTATCATTCCCCATTGCTCTCAGGATAATATCAAAATTTTTAAAAATTTGACCTACCGGGTGTTGCACGGTCTTCCGGATCCTTGTTGCATCCTGCACACTGCTTCTTCTTGCCCTCAGGTTTCAGGGTGGGACTGGCCTTCTTTCATTTGCCAAGTGTTCACATTCCCTCTCACCACAGAGCCATTGTCCATCAGACCACTTTTCCTGGATTGCTCTGCCTTCTTCTCTGGTAGTTCGTTGTCCCATGACCTCATTTATGAGGTGCTCTCTGATTCTGAAGTTAGCACAGCCATTTATAAGTTGTTAAAATCTACTGATCACAGTATCTTCCTTTCTCTATGCATCTAAAATTTCACATAGAATATTGCATTGTTCCCTAGGGAGAAGATGAAAATCTAGAAAGAGGGATGAAAATCTTGGCTGAGTGGAGTGAAGCACATTTTGGAAGGGACGCTGAGTCTTGCTTTCCAGGTGACCCCACAGTACTCTCTCTCTAGACCAGCTATTGGTCTTTTACATAGCTCTTCTGCTTTTTGACTTCATGAAAGCTTTATGTGATTTCCTTACAAGTTCTAGAGGATTGAAAGGTTTTTGTTTTTGTTTTGTTTATTTTCTGAATTCCTCAAATATGTTTTTAGAGTTCCCAGACATTTGGGGATAGTTAAAAAAAATAGCAGAGATAGTTTGGTCTAATTAAAAAAAGACCCACATAACTGTTATCTAAGAAAACTAGCATTTCATCTAAAGCAGGACATTATAACACCAAACATAGAAATGAAGACATAGTCTCCTCTTATAACACAAGAAGATTTCTACCACAAGAATTGGAAAACTTATACAGATATATTTAAAAGCGTATTATTTTGATTTTCTCCATTTTGCCTTAAACCAGTCAAAAATTCACCACAGATTGGCGTCAGTGCTTGGGGCAACATGTTGGGATCAGACTTTTAAGGAAGATGCCCTGATAGAAACTTACAACTCATCATACATGTTTTCACTAATGCTCTTGTATTAGTGAACTCCACGGAAAGCTAGGATCATTTAGTGTGTGTGTCATGTACATTCTTCTGTACATGCTGCATTGCATTGTAATATGTCTTTCCTCACACACATTAGAAAGGCAGGAATGCCTTCTTGGTCTCCTTTCCTCTGCAAAGAAGAGGAATTTAGTTGGCTTTCATTGGGAGTTGTTCTTTTGTTTGCCTGAAGAGGATGCCATTTTGCACACAAATGTCCACACATAATGGCTCTTATGCCCAATCCATTATCCCCAATGGAAGCCAGAATAAATTGGTCCAGACATCGATCAGAATAAAAAAGTATTTTTTCCCCAAGAAAATTATATGAAATTTAGCATAAATATGGACTGATACATTTGGAAACTGAGTCCTTCTGCATTCTGTTTTTTTTTTTTCAAATTAGAATAGATACACTACAGTATGTAACGAATTCACTTTTTTATTCAATGATTTTACAAGCTAATGTAGAGGATGGGAACTGAGAAATAACTCTTGGCTGGCAATATGATTGATGTTGAATTTTTGGTGGGGAAAAGGATCTCAGGCTATGGTCTGGAAGGAAAGAGGAAGGCGGCAAAGAAAATGAAATTGGCCTGTCCAATAAAACAGGAGAACTTTACACTTTCATGGCAGCTTAGGAGGGAGGCAGTGAAAGATTTTATGGATGAAGCCAGAGTAGGAAAGGAGTAGACCAGCTGCGTGGAAGGAGGTCAGAGGCAAGGGTCAGACAATGAGATGCTTCCTCTGGGGAAATTGTCCACAGACTTCTAAAAACAGGAGCGTCTCACATGAATTAATTGGCTATTTCCTGTTACCTGCTGTACTGCTAAGCAAGCTCCCTCCTTTACTTCTGACTCCTTAGTAAACTATAGTTGAAATTATACTATCTTGGGAAAAATCATGGAAATGCATCCGTGTTTCCACATATGGTTTGATGCAGAGTGGAGAGAAGGGAGCAGATGCAAGAGGTGAGACTCCAAGTGAAGGATCATTTCACAGAAGGACGTTATGAGCAGAGGGAATAAATGTGAGAATTGGAAAGTCCCTGAGATTCCTGAGAAATTCAGGGAGTCAGCTTAAGGAGGGGTGGGAAATAAATTCAGTTTTAGCTGAATATTAAAGAGAAGGATGCTCTCATAAGATGAAAGAATTGGAAATGCCCACGCAGCTGATTTTTGGGTTGCACTAGCAAGTACATCTGACACTTTTACAAATGGCAGACTCTCCTGACTTGTTACTGACAAGTTGAGCGATGTCTTCAACTTTATGGTGTAAACAGAACCGGGAATCTTGCCTGTGACAGCCAAAGTCCTTGCATCACTGGAAAACCATCGTTTTTCTCAGCAGCCAGAACTTTTCATAGGAAAATGGTTATAATGGCAATGCATCTTCAAAATGGTCTGGTTTTAAGGCTCAAGTCCATAAAGCTGCATTATATGAAATATTTTTCCCTCAAAAATTATGGTTTTTCGTGAATGCTACAGCAAACAGAAATTTCTTAGATCAAGAACAGGAAATGAGTGTTTCAGCAGGCTGGATTTCACCCAAGGAGCTGTCTTCACAGCTGTAGAGAAAGCTGCGAAAAGTTCCAGGGGACTTGCCTAGTGCCATTTGAAAGCAGTCAGGTTGGGAACCACAGAGAACCCTCTGGAGCAGGATGAAGGACGGCTCAAAAGCTTGGCTTCAACTCCGTAAAGATATATCAGCCTGATTTCTCTGCTGGCCTTGAATATCTTATAACTGCTTCTGAATCACACTTTGAGGTTGTCCAGAGTGGCTCGAGATTTGAGATGGATGAATATCTTCCAACGGCAGGACAGTCAAGGTGTTCATTCTGCTCTGAGAGACAGAAAAGATGATTCACCATGGAAGCTGGCGCTGCTATGCTGTTTTCCAAAACCTAATATGGTGCTAGCTCTCCAGTGAGGCTTGCCCTTTGGGAGGGCTGGGAATGGAAGATCAGTTAGTGCTGATTCATTTGCACTACCTCTCATCTAAAAATGTACTCAGCAAGTACCCAGATTTTGGCTGTTCTCATCTACTGCCCACTTGCTAACATGCACATCATGCAGCATTGCTGACTCCGTGGAGTAACATTTTAGAAGACATTGGCCAGGCAACTTAATTCCTGGAAGAGAGGAGTGGTCCTCAAGTGTGTCTTCCTGATCACACTGTTGATTTTAGCAAGCCAGCCAAATGGTTCTACATTATGCAAATATTTTTGGTACAGAATCACTCCTCAAACCTTTCTCACATGAATCCTTACCCACCACTCTCATCTGTACACCCTTGGCTTGGTACTTTTCTACCCATGCTTAGATTTCTGGAACAGACCTTATTGGGTCTCCCTGTCTGCAGATTTTTCACACTTCCATCCATCTCACATCCTATCTTAGTATTTCTAAAACATTATTTTCATCATGCCACTCCCCTGCTCTAAAATCTTCAGATGTATCTGGAGTATCTTTATATTACTGATTAATTTTTTATACATCTAACACGTCTTAAGTTGTATCATATGCATCTCCGCAGTTGCAAACAATGCTTTTGAAATGAGGTGGAGTAGACAGACAGTGGCACACAACTGCATCGTAGGTAACAAATCTTTGAATGGGCTTCATCTACCATCTAATGCTTCTGTCAAATGCCCCAAGCTGAGGACAGTAGCTAATAAGTAACCTGTATTATTATAAGTGCCAGATATCACTTCCAGAGATTGTTGAGAGGTGGCCAAAGCGGCCTCACAAGTCTCTGTTCCAACACCCAAAGATTCATAATGAAGAGAAGACTAGAAATTTGGGGAGAGTTTGATAAAGTCAGGACATTTAGTACCGCACGGTTGGTTGAGTGGGAAGTGCCAAGGCTTTCCCCTCCCTTGAACCAGGTGATATGGGCTCTAAGAAAGCCATATGTAGAAATTGGGGGAGGTGCTGAAAGAAGAGGTGCAGGCATCTCCTTCAACATCTGTGGCTAGATATTTGCTGCCATCCCACAGCAGGAAAATACTTGGATAAGTCTATGTCTCCTGGAGTTTGGGATGTTTGTGAGTGTGGGTAGAGATATTCACTTTCAAGTGGAGAAGCTGGATTGAGCGGCCCACGATGGCAGAGTGAGGAGAGAGATCAGCAGCGGGGCACGGCAAGGATGCTTGAGTCAAGGTAACTTGATGTCGAGGAATGTAGCCAATTTAGAGAGCTCTTAAAGGTGCCCCTAGGAAGAGGACCGTTTTCTGAGTCCCACACCACTGGTAACAGGGTTTGGGGCATATGTTCCTAAGGGCAGGATCTTGAGGAGAGCCGGAGAGCTTGTGGTCAGATGCCGAAGTCTTCCCAGGGCTTCCCGGGAAGCTGCAAAATGTTTCGCCCTGTGCAAAATTTAGCATTAGGAGGAGCCTGTGTTGACCAAAAGAATTGAACAGCAGGAGTGGTTAAGGAATACAATCCAACAAAAAAATATTTTCCCCCGTTCTTAATATCTGAGAGTGATCAGGGAATCGGGCACAGATGTTGGTAATGGTAAGAGGCCTAGGAACAGCATGTTGAAGGCAGAGGACAGACAAAATAAAACTGGTTTTTTGTTTTTATTCCAACAAATTGAGATTGTACAATAAATATTTTATTTTTCATATATGCATGCAACGGAACTAACAGCATTATTATTATTACTATTATTATTATTTGCATGGGCAGGCACCAGGAAACAAACCTGGGTCTCTGGCACGGCAGGCGAGAATTCTGCCTGCTGAACCACTGTCACACCACCCAGTATTATTATTTTAAGAAATTAATTTAGCCAACACTTTGCAGACCTATTATGTCTTAGCAGGATGCATGACACTTATGATATAGAAAGAAATAATTGATAGTTCTTTCCTTAAGGAACTCATATGTGGGAGCCTGCCATGAAAATACGTAAATAGAGTGTAATATGTGTTAGCATTCAGCAGACATTTACTGCTGACTAACCTAGTACAGGTGTTTTCACTAAAGCAAGTTGAAATCTCGTGTTACGGGAAGAGAAGAACCATCTGACGGATATTCCTGGCTCCCATGACTTGGCCACAACTGAACTAATCAATCTCATTTATCACTAATCCCCTTTTAAAAGTCTACTTCTTTGTTTTTCCCTGGAACAAAACATGTACCTCTTTCTTTCCTCGTTTCAGTCTCATCACTTAATTTCTAACCAAAATACCATGCCTACTCTCAACTTCTTGAATGCTACTTATCTTTTAATTCCAGCTCATGCCCTGCCTCCTTCCTTTATCACTATCTACCCTTAAGGTCTAGAACACTTTTATTGAGTATTTGGTGCTTAATCCTATTCTGCCTTATATTTCTTGACTGCTATTGAACTTGACAGTTTGGGCTGAGACTGTTGGTCACCTATCAAAGCCACCCCCCACTGCCATATACTAGTGTCCCTGCCCCCCCACTCCCCCTTAAAGGGGCAGATACACAGTTTCCTAGCCTTTCTTTCACTAGGCACAGTATGTGACCTAATCCCGGCCAATGAGGTTTGAAGGGAACTCTGCACTGTGAAAGGTGCTCTTCCTTAATAAAAGAACACATAAGAGAAAATGTCCCTCCACACCTTCCTCAAGAAATTATTTTGTCTGCAAATAGTATTTGAAACATAAAACTATATTTCAACTCACATTAACATAATGCATCAGTCAGGGTACAGTCAGGAGACAAAAAATTGAAGAGGCAAAGTTTAATATAAAGAATTATTAGTGAAACATGGGACTGACTAGTAAGGGGGTAAGGAGAACTCTAAAGAATGCAGGCACAGCAGGTTCAGGGCACAATCACTACCTAGAGGGCTGAGGTAACATATGCAAGGAAGAAACTGATCTGGAAGAAACAGCAACAACCCTAATACTGATAATCAGACCTCACTGGAGAGAATGTGGCTGTCACCCAGGGGCAAGAAGGGAAGTTAGCTGAGTTAGCCAGGCTGGAGCTGGCATGCTGGCAAGACTCACTAAGAAAGCACAATCTGGGGTCCCACTAAGATTTGCAAAATAGCTGCTACAGGGATGGCTGTGAGGAAGCTCACCAGGTAGCTGATTGGGTTACAGGCAGAACTCTCTAGAAAGCTGCCTATTGTGATGATGCTGAAACTCACTGGGAATCTGCTTACTGGGGTGCCTGCAACACTCACTGGGAAGCTGATGGGGGCCCTGGAAGAATTCTCTGGGAAGCTAACCTCTACAGTGAAGATGAGCACCGTGGGATGTCTTGTGTGCTGTTAGTCGCCATATCTGTAGAGAGAAGCAGGAAATGCTCATCAGAACCAAGAAGAGAAGTTCTTTCTGCTTGCAGGGTCCTGAAGCACCCTCTACTGGAAAAGCTTAACCTTGTGCCTCTGGAAAAGGGGAAATGCCCAGCAACCCTCAGCCCTATCCCCTACCCATCACAAAGCAGAGCAAAGGGTGAATTTGAAGCTGAGCAGCAATAAATTGATATCTGGAACCACCAAGCAGAATGGGTAAATGGAAAAGACTGTGTCCAGATGACACAAATGGACTGATAATCTAAGCCTGAAATTACTCTGCTTCCAGACTTGTTTTATATGAGATAATAAATTGTTTATTTTTATACCATTTTTTATTTGGGAATTCTGTTACTTGCAGCTGAAAGCATTCTAACACATGGAATTTAATTGCTTTATTTTCGCCAAAATAGTTAATGCACATGACTAACAAACTTAAATAGTACAGAGAGAATTTTAATAAGTAACAGTGGCTCCATACTTCACTTATCTCTAATTCAGAGTCAACCAATTATTTATAATTTTATTTTTAGTTGCTTCTATATATTCAGATACGTGCTTTAAAAATGCCGTTTGTTCTCTTTTGGGGGGGGGGTGGGGGGGAGTGCATGGTCTGGGAATCGAACCTGGGCCTCCCGCATGGAAGGCAAGCATTCTATCACTGAACCACCCCTACACCCTAAAGTGCTGGGTTTTGTTTATCACCTGTAGATATCCTTTTATTTCCTCCTGTAATGCATACATGAAGTTCACTCAGCCCAAGTCTCCTTCTTCTTTAACCCAAATAACTGTTTCAAATCCTCTATCAATACTTTTAGAAGTTAAAATAACATTTAAACAACTACTTCTTTACCCTAAGTTATAGACAGCATCTCTCTTTGAAAAATCAAATATGCCTTATATTCTAAAGTTAAAAGGAGAGTTATAAAATCAGTTTATTTACCAAACTACCATATTAATGACTAAGTAAAGTTTTGGATCTTTTTACTAGCATCCCCAAGTGGCCCAAGGTTATAGGCAGGAAGCCAAATTTCTGTGTTTTATTTCCCAGTTTAACTTTTTCAAGACTTCTAAATAATGCCTGTCCTGAAGTGCTGTCACCTCTGCCAGGGCAGATCTGGGCATTTGAAATGCCATATGTACAGCTGCTAGAAATTTATGGCCCAATGTCTACAGAATACAGTTTATCCTTATTTGGGGAATTTTGGCAGCATTTGCAACTGCCTTCTTGCTGCAGAGCTTGCTGTTCCTTTCTTGTCTTGGGATCTGTCTTCTGCATTGGACCCATTTCATGTTCTTCTCTTTTTTCGTTGCCACCTCTATTATCCTAAGGCACATTCTTTATCAGCTTTTTAAGAATGGGTGTGTGACAAGTAAATTTCTTAAATCCTTGCATATCTGTATTGTCGGGATTTTTATTTTACATTTATTCTTGATGAGTAGTTTAGCTGGGTATTTTTTATTGACTGTAATTTACATGCCACAAAATTCACCCTTTTGAAGTATACAATTCAGTAGTTACGGTAAGACTATGCAACCATCACCATGATCTAATTTCAGAACATATTCATTATTGACTGGGTATTTAACTTTTGTAGTTTTTACATCCAATCTCCTATTAAAATTCTTGGGAGCAAGGACTACACATCATACACATGGTGCTAAGTATAAGCAGTTGCTCATTTATGTGTTGAGTAAGAAGAAGGTAAATGAAAGTCTATAGACTTTTGTGGCTGGCTCAGTGAAGTCAGCTGCCAAGTGGGAAGGCTGTCCTTGCTAGGAAGTGTGAGAAGCTTCTCGGGGCTGAGGGAGACCTCCAACCAAGAATGAGAAGAAGCAAAGAACTTCAGTCCTACAACTGCAAGGATATGAATTCTGCCGACAACCAGAGTGAGCTTGGAATCAGATTCTTTTCCACTGAAACCTTCAGATAAAAAACCACCTTGGTTGGAGCTTGTATGAGACCATAAGCAGAAGGCTCTGTTAAGCTGTGCCTGGAATCTCAATTCACATAAAGTGTAAGATAACAAATTTCTATGGCTGTAAGGTGATAAGTTTATGGCAATTTGGTACAAAGCAATAGATAACAAATACATCTGATCGTAAACAATGTCCTATTCCTCATTTTAACTCATCCTCTACATGGGGCAGCCAACTTCCATTCAGCATGTCCACACCAAGAATGGGATCTTACAAACTGAAGAAAAGTGAGCAAGTTGTTATGGATTGTCCTCCAGCTTTTGAAGAAATCATTATTCTTCACAGGAATATGAAGAAACATAGTCCAAAGGCCTGAAGGCAAATTTTCAAGGTCAAAGGTGTGGCTAATATCATAAGGAATCTTCCCTACCAATTAGAAAAGGCTGATGAATCCAGAACTGATATCAGTACTGCCATTGCTAGACTGAAAATCTGAAAGAGACAGGAGGGATCATTTGGTGGAAACTATTTTTTGACAGATAAAGAGACTGAAGCTCAGAGATGTGGGAGGAAGCCTCTTGATGGAGTGCAAAGAGCATCTTTGCATGGATTTGGAGTCAAGCAGACTTGTGTTCAAATTCTAGATCTGCTATATCCTGACCTCAGAAAGCTACTTCATCTTTATGATTAAGTCATCTCATCTGAAAAAATGCAGCCAAATCTACCTTAACTTGTGATGTGAATAAAATGTAAGTCATATGGATTGAATTGGCATTTAATACATTTCCCGTTGTCACTTGCCCATGGCCACATAGTTAGTTCCACCCACAGGAAACATTACTCAAAGGAGTTTTTGTTTTTCACTTTTCCATGCTGCTTCCTGTAGTCCTTCTCCAGGAAGACCCTGGCACAGAGTAATGTCCAAGGCTGTAGTGCAGCACAGTTCATAATGCATTGGCAGAAGGTGGCAGTCCACATGACTTTGAGATAAAACCTGAGCTTTGTAGCTAAGCAGGAAACTAATATCAACAGGGACGAAGTGTCAGATTCTATTTACGTATGGGAATATGCCTTTCCATATTAAACTCGGCTGTTCTCAGCCTCACAGGGATCGCCTGGGAAACAAAGTGTGAGAATCCACCTGACACTCTGCTCCAGTTTGCACTCATCCAAGTACCCATGACTTGCTATGGCTCTCAACCCTGATAAATTGCATGGAACATGAAGTTTAAACACTGAGGGGCAGTGTCTGCTTTTAGGGCATTTCTGTACTTCCCGTGGACACATTTTCTTGAGTCTTTCTGACTAAGTTTTCTGGGCAGAAGGAATAGTAGAAAAATCACTGAAGCAGGGAAATATTTGGGGCATTTAAGGAACTGAAAGAAGGCCAGTGTGTATGGAACATGATAAATAAACGTTAATGTGGCAACAAGTGAAACTATAGAAATAGAGAGGGGCCAAGTAAAATAAATCCCTGTAGGTTTTGGTGAGGAGTTTGGAAATTTTCCTAATGGTGATGACAGTTTTTTTAAGCAATTAAATAAACAACCATGTCTTAAGGTAATGCATATTCCCAATAGTGTCAAATGTCTTCTTGTGCTTCTCACTGTCTCTCTTTCTTCCCATCATTCCCCAACAAAGGATCCACTATTATGAAATTTACATTTATCAATCCCTTGCTTTAAGTATGGTTTGTCTCTTTAGAATGCTTTCCCAAACAAAGATACTGTTGATTTATAAAGCTTTGACTTTTTATATAAATGGAATGATATTCCATGTCTTCTCTGACAACTTCATTTGTTGTCTCAACTTTTCATTTTCTAGAGTCATCCATGTAGATGTGCATAACTATAGTTTTTAAAATTTTTCACTGCTGTAGAGTATGCCATTGTATGACGTACTACAATTTATTAATCCATTCACCTGTTGATTGAAATTTGGGTTGTTTCCAGTTCTTGACTATAATGAATAATAATTGGGCATATCGGAAAGAGATTATCTGGGGAGTGTAAGAGTAGAATGGCTACTTTTCTAGCAATTAGCATTTTCTAAGCCATACATTATGCAGGTATTCAAATATAAAAGATTAGTCAAATTATTTCCCAAAATTATTGCATCAAGTATACTATCGACAACAGAGATGATCATGATCACCAATATGAAATGTTTTGCAAATTTTAAAATTTTTTCTGATATTATGGGTGTAAAATTATATCTCCTGATTTTAATTTGTCTTTAGTTCATTAATAAGGAAGTTGAGCACCTATGTTTTGTTAATTTGTTTTCATGTTTCTTTTTCTATAAAGTGCTTATTTATATGTATTTTTGTCCATTTTCCTACTAAATTCTTTATTTTTTTCTTATTGATTTTATTTAAGTTCTTTATAGATATTAATCATCCCATTTTGATTTTATGCATTGAAAATATCTTTGTCCAATTTGTGACTGGTCTTTTCATTTCCTGATTATGCTCTTTCATAAAGATATTCACTATATATAAATGGTAGAATTTACCAAAATCTATTATGATTTCTTCTTTTTGTATCTTGTTTAATGACTCTTTTTCTATTTGTCGTACTCAAACGTAATAAAGATATTTAAATACTCTTCTAAAGTAAAGAATTTTTCTTTTTAAGTCTTTAATTCTTCTGGAATTAATTTTTCAGTATGGTATATAAGTATAAGGATCTTATTTTATTCTATTTATTTTTTCTCAGAGACTAATCATTGACCTAGGACTATTAGTAGAATCATTCAATATTTGTCCACTGATCTGCCATGCCACTTCTGTATATGATACTTTCCATATCTAAAATATTTACAGATCACTTTCCATTCTTCTCCTTTTCTTAGCTGTTAGTTTGATAAATCCTTACTGTCTTTTCACATTTTGGTGCTTTTAAGGAAAAAAGAATGTTTATTCAGCACTCTTAATTCAGCAGGAAGGTTATTCTGAAAAATGGGCCAGCCATATTCAATATTGGTAGATTTCCTAACTTAAAACCTTTCTTAAATTTCTATGATACGCACATATCTTTTTATTTGAGAAAAAAAACGCTGCTGGATTTTTATTGTCAAGTTTTGTTTACAATTTTTGTAGAGATATTTATGAGTGAAATTGGCCCTTACTTTTCTTTTGCATACTGTTCTTCTCTATTTATAATGTCATAATAATCTCAAGGTCACAAAAATGAGTGAGGATTGTTTCCTCTATTTATACTCTCTGGAAGATTTTATGTAATATTGGAATGATTTGTCATTTGAAAGCTTGGGATAATTTCCTTATAAAAGATTCTGGGTTTGGTATATTCTTTCTGCGAAGATTTTACATTGTTGATTAAGTGTCTCCATGCTGTAAGATTATTCTGGCTTTCTATTTCTCCTTGAGTCATTTTTGGTAAGTTATATTTTATAAAAATGTGTCCATTTTCCTAAGTATTTAGATATATTGACTTAAAGTTGATCTTTAAAAGCATTTTCTTTACTATATGTATATTTATACATTCCCTTCTTTTTGTCTAGAGCAATCTCATCAGAGCTTTCTCTTATTATCCTTTTCAAATAACCAACTTTAGGCTTTGTTCATCATCTACAATTTATCTTCATTTTCTATTTAATCAGTATACCATATCATATTTATTGTATCTTCCATCTTGTCTCAAAGTTTACTTTGTGATTCATTTTGCAACCTCTTTAGTTGGCTGCTTTGCTATTAATTTTCATCTTCTCTTTGTTTATTCTAATTAAAAATGTAAGACTAAAATTTCTCTTCTGAGAAATGCCTTAGATTTACCCTGCAAGTTTTGAAATGTAGTATTTTAAATATGGTTAATTTCTACTAGCCCATACTTCATAATATAATTTTCTACTTTTACTTATTCATTATTAGAAGCACATTTAAAATTTTTCCTATGAATACAGTTTTTTTCCCTTAGTTGTATTTTTGTATTTTTATTTGTAAATTAATTGCACTGCTGTCGAGAACATGATCTGGATGGCACCAATTTTGCTTATATTTACTTGAGAGTTTAGTATATGATCAGTTTTAATGAGTGCCCCAATGTGTATTGAATGCATAGGAAATGTCTGTTCTCTAATTGTTGGGTACAGTCCCCTCTCTCTCTCTGTCATCCTCATCATCTATCTATCTTTACTATCACCTATCGATGGACACTGACTTTGATGCACTTCATCAATCTCTTGCCCTCTCGCTTCCAAAGGGGCTTGGTCAATGGGAGGCACTAGCAGTGTATGAGAGGGAGATGGGAGTGAGGGCAGGGGATTTAACCCCTGGCTTCCCTTCCTCCTACTCTCCACTAGTCGTCTTGGTTCCTTTTCTGAGATCCAAAAGCTCCTCTCAGGTGGCTCTTACCAAAGTGAAAGTGGCTATTTGGTGTTTCAGTAATTACAGCCTCTCCTGCCCCTTCAGGCCCAGGGGTGGTAACTGTTTCCCTTTATTTCTAGCTCAGGTATGCTTTGCCCTCTCTTGCTGTCTGACCACACTTTTGAAAATAATGCCACCCTCTGTTAGAATCACTTTCCCTCTTTTTGAGTGGGCTATTTTCTCCTGGTACTCCCGCCAGACTTCATCGGCTTCTTTTTAAAAAAAAATTATTTATTTAGCATTTTTTATTGTGAAATATATCATATATACAGAAAAGCAATAAATTTTTAAGTATATTTTAACAAGTGGTTATAGAACAAATTTCAAAGTATGATATAGGTTACAGTTCCACAGTTTCAGGTATTTCTCTCTAGCTGCTCTAAGACACTGGAGACTACAAAGAAATATCAAAATAACGATTCAGTAGTCATACTCATTTGTTGTTAATTTTTATTTTTTTGTAAGAAATAACAAATAAAAAGCCAATAAATTTCAAAGCACACTGCAATAATTAGTTATAGAATGGGTTTCAGAGTTTGGTCTGGGTTACAGTTGCACAATTTTAGGGTTTTCTTTCTAGCTGTTCCGAGACGTTGGAGACTAAAACAAATGCCAATATAATGACTCAGCTATAATACACATTTGTTAGAGTCTATCTTCTCTGTATAACTCCACCTTCTCCTTTGATCTTTCTCCCAATCTTTAGAGGTATTTTGGCTATGCCCACTCTAACTTTTTCATATTGGAAAGAGCTGTCAATAATATGGGATGAGGGGATGGAACTAGCTGATGACCTGCAGAGGCTGGCCCTTTGCATTTCAGGACTTATCTGGCCTAGGAACCCGTCTGGAAATTGTAAGTTTCTGAAAAGTAATCATAGTGTATGGAAACTTTGTAGAATCACAGATAAAGCCATAGGTGTTCTTTAGGGTTGGCAGGAATGGTTTTGGTTGGGGGTTGGCAAACCATGATAAATAGCAATATCTAGGTGAAGCTTGCATGAGAGTAGCCTCCAGAATAGCCTCTCAGCCACTGATACCTTATTTATTACAATTCTTTTCCTCTTTAGTCAGAAAAGTAATGTTGATCTCATGGTGTGCATTGGCTACTTGAGAAAGCACGTATGGGAAGTAAATATTTTACTTATTTTACATGTCTAAAATATTTTTATCCTACCATCACAGTAGAATAATTGTTTAACTAACTACATAATTACGGGTTATAAATTTTCCTTTAGAATTTTGAAAACATTGTTCCATGGTCTTCTAGCTTCCAACACTGCTGAGAAGTACAGAGTTATTCTGATTTTCTTTGGTTATTCTGTTTTTTTTTTTCCTCTCTAGACAGTCTTAGAATCTTCTTTATTCTCAATATTCTGAAATTTTATAGTGATGTGATCTGTTGTGTCCATTTCATCCAATTTATTGGGCACCAGATGGTACCTTTTAATTTGGAAAATTACATTCTTCAATTCTGAAAAATTTTTCAAATTACTGATTTTATAATTTATCCCTTATGTTTCTCTTTTCACTCTTGGCAGAATTCTAATTTAAAAAATATATATCTGATCTATTTTTCGTGTTTTCCTTTTGCTCTATTTTCTGGGAGATATCCTCTATTTATCTTGTTACCCTTCTATTGAGTCTTTCATTTCTCCTATCACGTTTAAAATTTCCAAGGGCTCTTTTCCATTTTCTCATTATTTTATATACATATATATAGCACTCATTGCTTGTGGCTAGGATGCAGCATAATTTCTTATCTGAGGATGATAATACTAGAAAATATTAGATAATTTTATTTCCTTACATAAGCCCTATTTTCTCCGAGTTGCTTTTTATTTCTGCTTGCAGTTGACTCTTGTCTTTTCTGTTTGAGAATTTCCTTTAGTACCCAATGGCCCCCGGCTAGTTGTTCATCCTAAGAGCAGAAGACTTTGTTTCTGGTTGGAAGCTCTCTACGTGCAGGCAGTCTGTCGGCCATGGGCTTACCTACAAGGTCAACTGCTGTACCATTTCCTTAGAAGTCAGCCTCTTTAAGTGGTTTTTCAGGTCAGGTAAGATTCTCCAGAGAATACCTTTTAATCTATTATCTTTTTGTCTGTCTTTTTCTTTTTTTTTTTTTGAATTTTCATCTCTGTCTCTCCAAGTTGCATGCGTAAATTTCTTCAATACTGTTTTCCAGTTTACTAATTCTCATTTTGATTGTCTAATCCATTGAGGAAAATTGGGATCTAGATTGTTCTCTTTTTCCACACACCAGAGAAGGACTTACCAATGTCACTCCTTCTTCAAATGAGACTCCAGGTGAAAAGCATTCCCTCCCTCCACACATCCCCTCCTTCCAGACAGGTTGTCACAAGAGTACTTAATAGGTGTCCTTTTTTGATTTTTGACTTAACTGTTTACATTTCTGAGAGCCGGCAGAGTAAATGAAGACATTTCACAGAATCTTTTCCCATAAATATGTCCTAACCTGAATGTCCTTTGGGAAGTGGGTAGATAACCAACTGGCCTCAAGGCTAAAGAGCTGGATGACATAATTCACATTCTGATCTGAACTAAGTAAGCTTTTACAAGCAAAAAGAGGAAAAAAAGCTTGGAAAAAATTACCTTCCTTCCCTGTAGCAATATGCCGGAATGTGGGAATTGCCTTTGGGAGGAAATGAGGAGTCTCTACCTCTTCAATAATTTTTCAACAAATGATTATTAAAGATAGACTCAGTGTCAGTCTCAACTCCATGATAGGCAACAGGGATACAAAGATGAAAAAAAAAAGATGTGTAGTCCCATGTGACATATGAGATTATGTCACATGGGATGATATGAAATTATATGTCACATGGAGATTATTTTCATGAGTAAAGTAAACGCTGAACAGTTATTTAAGTACATAGTTAATTACAATAGTTTAAGTATAAGGAACAAACATCATCTTCTTCTTCTCTCCTACATCTTTCTAAACCCTTCAGCTTTTCATTTGTTCATCAAAATTTAAAAATCTCATGTGGGCTTTTCTTTCCTGTTTTAGTTTCCCAGCTGCTGAAACAAATCCCATGCAAAAAGTTAGTTTAAAAACAGAAATTTATGGTTTGAGGCTAGGAGAGGTCCAAAGTTGAGGCATTAGAATGGTATGCTTTCTCCCCCAAAGACTGTGGCATTATGGGGCTGCCTGCTGGAGAGCCTTAATCCTTGATTGCTTTTGTCACATGGCAACACACATGGTGGCATTTTATCCTTTCTCTTTGGGGTCTATTGACTTCTGGCTTCTCCCTTCTTCCATGGCTTCAATCTCTGTGGCTTTCTGTATAAGGACTCCACCTTGATTCAGTTAGGTCACCCTTTAACCGAGGTAATCTCATCAAAAGATTCTATTTACAATGGACTCACACCTGCAGGAATGGATTAAGGTTAAGAACATGTTTTTCCTGGGTATAAACTCCAAGGCACCAAACTTCCCAGTGTTATAAAATTGGCTTGATAGAAAATAAGGTCAGAGTTGGATGCAACTAATGGGTGAATGCCATGAATCATGTAATTAGCCCAATCCTGTCCCAAAACAGAGATATCTGTCCCTGAGGGCCAGCAAATTAAATTGTCATACCCATTTTCACAGAAGCCTTTCCCCATAAATATATCCTAACCTGAATGCCTCTTGGGAGGTGGTTAGATAAGCAATTGACCTGAAGGCTAAAGAGCTGGACAACATAATTTGCATTCTGATCTGAACTAAGTGGCCACCTACAAGCAAAAAGAGACTAAAAAAAAAGTTTGGAAAAATCACCTTTCTTCCCTGCAGCAATATGCTGGAATGTGGGAATTGTTGATGTCTGATGGGAATATACAGATACAAGAAAATGACTGAGAGGACCAAAAAATAACATTGGGTTTTCACTGGAACTTTTGTCCCAAGCAATTGGGTAGAACTCTGCAAAGCTGGCCTGAATCATGTCATCCTATACATGAGAACTTGGGGACAGTCTGAGCGTTGCATTACGTCCAGAGAAACTCAGGTTAGAAATTCCTTTAAAAATGTAAGTCTTTAGAAAACATAGCAAAGGGTTGAATGATTATAACATGAACATTCTTTACACATTTATCTCCCTCAAGTCCCTTACACTGGGACAGCTCCCCAATCTCACTTCTCTCTCCTTCTGCTTCTTTCTTTCTTCCCTCAGAACCATAGAGCCAGCCTCCAAATGTCAAATACTTCATTCCTCTCTTGCATCCCCCCTCACCCATCCAGATGGACTATTTTTTCCTTCCAGATGGACTATTTTGTCCTTCCTTATGTAAATCAATTTAGCATTCCCCTGTCAGCACGGAATTGTCTATTGTCAGTCTTGCATCACTAATACTCTTCCATGATTTCTTCACATGGTCTGGCTTAGGGTGTCAGTAACAGGTTCTTGCATCCTCTCTGGAAGACAAGCAAGAATGAGAAGTCATTACTCTCAGTAGAGACGGTACTTGCTGGCTAATGCATGGCAATTTATTGAGAATCATCCAGTCTGGCAGTCTAGGTGACTGATAGCACCCCCTGCAACTCCAGAGTTTCGCTTCAGCTTTTGGGCCAGTTCCTCCCAGCACCTTCCTTGACTTTTGCTTCTCTAGCCCTTGCAATAGTAATGAAGCCTCTGTTTCCACATATGAAAGCCTTTCAAATTTGGAGTTTATAGAGTTAGGATGCTCATATATCTGGTTTGCCTGAGATGGGAAAGTCCCAGTTTAAACTTGTTGCCCCAACATAATTATCAATAATGCTCCCTCTTGCTCTCAAAGTGTTCTGGTTTGGGCAATAAATTCTGTGATCACTTTATTTAGAGAAGCTTCCATTTCTCTAATAGAATCCTGCCTGGTACACTACCTCATGATTCTCTCAGGTTGCTTGTCTATTGAGCACCACTAAACCAGGTATTGAGTGAGATACAATAAACAGATGAGTCTTCAAAAGGCAAGTGGGCATGCCTGTGAATACTTAGCTTCACCTGTCATCCCTGTCACACTTCAGATGGAGGCATTCCCAAGTCAAGACCTGAAAAGGCTGTGAATGGTGTTGACTCATATCTTAGTGGCAATTCTCTGAAACTTCCTATGTGGCATCTGAGGTAGGCAGCTGGGGAAGCCTCAGAGAATTGCCACTATACCTTTTTTATCTGAAGAAGAAATCCCTCAACATATATGCTTTGGAATGGCTGTGTTAGCCTCACTGTTAGAAAACATGATCCTATGGCAGCTCTTTGAATTTGACCAAACTTCATCCCCCTTGGGAGTGAAGAGAAATGAGTCAGATGAAAGGAGGGGTCTTGACTTCCCTCAAGAGGCAGAAACCTCCATTGCATTGTGCTGAACTATTTCCCCATTTGCTGACAAGCAAAGAGTGGTGGCATGATACTCATGTTCAGTCAGACGGTGATAATTTCAGTGCTAAATTGTGGATTCTAGATGATATGTGCTGTGAAGCTCCTGACTTTGTAAGTGAGGCAAGAGCAAATGATAGCACAGTCAGGAAGAGAGCAGAGACCTCACAGCCACTCCACATGGAGCTGGGCATCTTCAAAGTGGATTTCAGCAAGGGAGGAAACCTTGACAAGTATCAGCAAGGGGGTATATAGCCTCAGTTTGGAGCCAGGGGATCAGTCTGGCCCCATTGGGGTCTTCAGGGAGTGTTGGTTCAGGAATCCCAGCTGCAGCTCTGCACATATGCAGCAAGCACAGCCAGCTGGTCTGAACACCAGAGCAGTAAGCAGAGGAAAGCTCTGGATCTTGGCTCTGTTACATAGTGATGTACTCAGACAGACTTTTCTTGGGACCCCTAATGCCTCATTTGTAATTAACAAGCACTTTCTCTTTCTCCCCAATTTTTCCTGTACAAGCTCTGATCCCAACTCCGCCCTTTTTTTTTTGTACATTTTTAAAATAGTGAAATCTGACATATATACAAAAAAAAAGCAATAAATTTCAAAGTACATTGTAACAAGCAGGTCTAGAACTGATTTTAAAGTTCAATATGGTTGTAGTTCCACAATTTCATTTTTTTTTTTCCTTTCCAGCTGCTACAAGACACTGGAGTCTATAAAGAAATATCAATATAATGATTCAGCAGTCATACTTATTTGTTAAATCCTAATTCTCTATTATGACTCCTCCTTTGATCATTCTCAAACTTTAGGGGTATTTGGGTTATGCCCACTCCAACTTTTTTAATGTTGAAAAGGGGTGTCAAAAACATGGGATACACAATTGGGTGGCTCATATTTCTGTGGAAGCAATCAAAATGCTCCCACCCAGCGATATTGAATGAGGATTAAAGAACTTGGTTTTTCTAGGATTCATAACAGATTCAAACTGGCAATATAGTATGTGAATATACATATCAATAAAATTGCATTAAAAATTTTTAATGTGCCAATAGCCCTAATATCCCTAGTGCCACCTTCCTTTGTTTAATCAACAAATGTCCCTCACCTTACTAGTTTGGGGAGACAGATCTGAGAAATTATTTATCCTTCTGTCTGCAAAGCCAGGCTTTGCTGAATAAACTTTTTCTTGTCTCAAAAAAAAAAAAAAAAAAAAAAAACATGGGATAGGGGAATGAAACTGGTTGATGTTCTTG
Source organism: Myrmecophaga tridactyla (assembly GCA_004026745.1). Lineage (NCBI taxonomy): Eukaryota > Metazoa > Chordata > Mammalia > Pilosa > Myrmecophagidae > Myrmecophaga > Myrmecophaga tridactyla. The sequence continues at coordinate 28,775 of PVIY010004353.1, forward strand.
GAGAGGCTCGCTCCTCTGCATTTCAGGACTTATCTGGCCTAGGAACCACCTGAAGGCTTTAGTTTTCTGAAAAGTAAACTTAGCGCATGAACTTTTGTAGACTCTCCCATAGAGCCCTGGGTATTTTTTAGGTTTAGCAGGAATGATATCAGTTGGGATTTGACAAAACATAGCAATGAACAATATCTAGCTGAAGCTTGCATAGAGGTAGCCTCCAGGATAACTTCCTGACTCTATTTGAACTGTCTTAGCCACTGATACCTTATTTTGTTACATTTCTTTTCCTCCTTTTGGTCAGAATGACGTTGTCAATATCACAGTGCCAGAACAAGGCCCATCCCTGTGATCCCAAGTCTTTAGAAGTGGATACAGGGTGAGATAAAAGAGTATTAGAGGGCAGGCCACGGTGGCTCAGCAGGCAGAATTCTTGCCTGCCATGCTGGAGACATGGGTTCGCTTCCTGGTGCCTGCCCATGCAAAAAAAAAAAAAAAAAGAGTATTAGAGGCCACGATTTTGTTTATTGAAATTATACAATTTCTTTTCTTAAATGACAATTAAGAGAAAATCATTTCACAGGAACCAAAGAAATGTGAAGGCAAATGATGTAAAAGAAAGTAAACAGAAGGAAAATTCCAGGAGGTGAAGTAAAAAGAGCCTTCCCTTGTTTGGAGCACTGGGGACCTAGCTGAGGTGAGGATTTGTCAAACATGGCTGCATTGTCACCCAGTGTCCACCCAGGGCTGTATGTTTCTGTCACCATTAGGGAGTAGCATGTCTGAAAGTTTCACGTTTACCCACCATGGAAGACAAATAAATTTTATACACTGCCGCTTCTGATTATCAATTAATTCTGGTTCTACTCAGTCCAGGTTAAGGGCCAGTGCTGGGAAGTGATTTGAATCAGCATAGCTGCTAAAGTGGGTAAATCAGATTACCAGGTTAGTGACCTCCTTTTTAACTAACTGGATATGTCACATGAAGTTGTGGGATGCCCCACGGTTTGATATTTCTTTCTCTTCCCTTTCCCAGTTTTTTTCCCCCTTGGCTCCATTTTGTCCCACTCTCCTTTCCTTATAATTTAGACCACCATTGGCTACCAGATGTTCCACAAGGATATCATTGTTAATATTAGAAAATATTTATAAAGTGTTTACTATATGTTCAGCACATTTGTATTTGTCTAATTGTTTAACATGTATCATATAATTTAATATTTCTAACAAATCTGAGTTGCAGTACCATAATTATCCCAATTTCTCAGATGAGGAAATGGAAGCAAAGTGGCATTAAGAAAATTGCCAAAAATCACCTAGGGAGTAAGTTTTGAACTTGAGATTTGAACCTGCATCTGTCTGAATTGAAAATCTGTGCCCTTTATCACTCTGTTCTAAGGCCATTTATGAAAATCCTTAGAAGATTTGTATTCAGTAACCAAACATAAGGGGACTTTTTTGTTACTAAACAGCTGTACTGTCTGAAAAAAACAGGAGCTGCTGGATTGCTGTGGTCTCACCCAAGATTTGGAGCACATTGCAGCAAAGTGGTCTTCCTTTTTGGGAAGTTCTTCCTACTTCCTACCTTATTCAGTGAAGAAAAACATTTGAACCAAAACTCCAGGAATGTCAACCTAGCATTTTCGCAGGGAGTGAAAGCACTTAGTTCTCGACCTGGACCCCCTTTAAAATAAAGATATAGTTAAAGTTTTCTGAGTTAGCCTCTTTAGGGGGACTGGTAGCTGCCTGATCTTAAAGGCTCCACAGCTTTTGGCTTCATAAGCCACCATCTTGTAACTACCAAGAAGCAAAGCAAACTTAGCTATCGATTACATTTGAGTCACATGATGCTTTATCCCCTCTTTTAAATTTTTTCTCGAGAACTTAGACTTGATGCTTTGACAAATCAAAACTCTGGTGGCCCTGATACTTAAATTCCCTACGTTTGAGTTGTGAGACCTTCATTTGGCATATATGAATAATACACAATAAACTGAAAGTGCCTGGCACTGAGTAAACTTTCAATAAAGGGTAGTCATTATTACTGTTGTCATCCTGATTTTAATTCTGATTGTCTGCTGCTGTCCCGAAGTACATGATCTTAGTTCACACACACACACGTACACACATGCACACAACACAGCCACATCATCAAGGCAAAAGGGGGAGCTAATGTTTAAAGGCAGATGGATTATATAAATGTGCCCCTCCAAACATGGCAGTCTTAGGAGTATCGACATTATTAAACCTACTTTAAATTGTTGTAATTGGTTGATTAGTTAATGGTCAGAATGGAAATATTACTTAACAGAACCTTCCCATGAAGCTCTGCATTACACTGCACTTCTCGGGTTTTACCACTTCCTTCATATCTTGAAGATTGATTATCTCATTATAAGATGCTATAAAACAATGAGGAGAGAAATAATTTGAAAGTTAACTAGATCACAACTGAGCACTTTTTTGCTGTCTTCTAAGTTGGCTGTGCACAGATTCTTTTACTGTCAATCTTTGAGGAAAGTATTTTTCTCTATCTCATAGAGGTGAATCCTTCTTCCATATGTAGTAAATCTTGTATTTCTAGTTCTTCAGGTGCCAGATCTGCTTTTTTATGTGCCTGCTGATTCTCTCTCTCATGGCTCTTTTTAATGAATTGTCTGTAGTTTATTCATTTTTATTGTGAGAGCTCATCTTTGAGGAAGGGATTCTTGCTATAGTGTGCGTGTTGTGTGTATGAAAAAGAACAAGAGTGAACTGATTGAGCAGTATAGGGCACATGAGCACTGGGGTGTGTATGTATCTTAGGGGGCAGTTTTCCATTATGTATGCCCTGTCCAAGTGGTTTCAGGGCTTATGAAACTGCTCACATGTGATTTCTTAGCTGAGAATTTCTTATTCCTCTATAAAATTATTTAATCACATACAACTTGTTGTGCAGGCTTAAGGTTTACATTTGGCACAGGAAATGTTTTTCTTCTTTTTGTACCTAGAGGACAAGATAGAAAATTATTACACTTATGTTGATCTGGTTCACTGAGGCAAGGTTTTGTGGTTCCCTTTAATGGACCAAATGGACCAAATGGCCTTTGAAGCCTCCCACCTTTATCATGGATTTCACTTCCAGTTCCCAGCCTTGTGCCACTTCTCTTGCTCCAGTAAGGTATGTTGAAGCTATAACTTTCCTCTCCTGCTTCCGCCCAGAGTGATTCTTTTAAAATGTATTCTGAGTCTCTCCTGCCTCCTCTATAACTTTCAGTGGTTTTCAGTCTCTCCTGAAATAAAACCCATCATTCTCACCATGGCCTGCTAGCATTCCTCATTCCCAACACTTTTTTTTCTCTCTGCTTCCGCCTGGCTGACCTCCTGGCTACTCAATGAACATAACAGCCCCATTTCCACCTCAGGGACTTTGCACTTGTTTCTTCTACCCAAAATACTCTTCCAACAAATAATCATGTAACTGATACCAACTTCATTCAGCTCTCTGCTCAAATGCCACTTCCATAACCATCATCTCTAAAACTGACTTTTTAGTACCTACTGCTCTTGGTTATATTATATATTGACATGGCTTTTTGGTTATTGTCCATGTCCCAAACTAAAACATAAGCTCCAAGAACAGGGACTGTATCTGGTTGAGTTCACATCTTCACCCCAAGAACAGGGATGGTCAAGAACGGGCATTCAGTGCTCGCTTCGGCAGCACATATACTAAAATTGGAACGACACAGAGAAGATTAGCATGTCCCCTGTGCAAGGATGACATGCAAATTCATGAAGCGTTCCATATTTTGGTTCTTGTTTCTTAATGTTCTGGAGTGGGTGACCTGCCCACTGAGGACCTCACAGCTTCGGCCCTAAGCCCCAGTACTCATCCCGCACTTTCCTTCTCTCTGCTGGATTCTGAAGGCAGTTGTTGGCTCTCAGAAAAAAAAAAAAAGAAAAAGAAAAAAAGAATGGGCATTCAATAAACGTCTGTTAAATGAATGAATGAATAAAGGGGCCAAGGGCATCCCAGTCTGAGAAAGCACTTGTACAAGGGTGTGCACCAAGGCAGTTTGGCCAGAAATATAATCCAGGTGAACTGTAATATTCTTAGTGGGTCTAATGTGTTTAGAAATAATGAGCTGTAGTTTGAATTTGGAGGTTTGAGTTGTGAGACATGAACTTGGAAAGGTAAGTTGGGACAATATTAGGAAAGTCCTGTATATACACTGTGCATTAAGTAGATTAGTTTGAAGGTTACATTAGGCCCTTGGAACTTTTTGAAGTGTAATTATGTGTATGAAAAAAATAACCTCTCAAGATGCAGCGTGAGATGTTTCAGGGCTCCAATCCCCACAGAAGCTATGAGCAACTAGCAAGAACTGGCAGAAACACCTTTCTCAAAGCTCCAGAAAGCAGTTAAAGACTACAGGGACAGGGTGAGCACCAAATCAAGGAAAAGGCTAGTTAAAAGCAGTAGGATGGCATGGACCTTGGTGAACCTCTTCACCATACCTCGGCAGTGTGGTGCAGAGCTGCCCCATGCTCTCAGTGTGGATACCCCAGTCTTGGTTTCAGTGGGAGAAGAATAAACCTCATGTATGTAGTGGGAGCATGTATATCAGGCCCAATCTGTCTGGTGGTGGCCTGAGGAACTCACTGTCCCAGAACTTGCTCTGCATGTAGAAGGCAGCTCAGGGAACTCTCCTACGGACCACTGAGAGAGCAGTCAAGTGGCTGCCTGGGGAAAGAGATTGCTGGATGAAGGACGTACAGTACAGTGCTGGGTCTGTGAGGAAACTGTTTCCTAGGGAAAAGGGGACATTTGTATCTAGGTATATAGGGGAATTCCTCAGGCCACTCAGGCATGCCCAGTGCAAAGGTGAATGCACAGAAAGGATCAGGAGGTTCACTGTGTGAACAAGCCCTGAAGGTGAGCAGTCGTATAGATCAATCTGTAAAGGCTAGGAAAGGTGCTTGCTTTTTTCCTTTTTTTTTTTTTTCTGTTGGCTCCTAGAATTCAAGGAAAGCTCTGCCATAACATTAGCTGAACACAAATTTAAGAAATAGATACCTCAGAATCTAAATCCCAGCATTAACACATTAAAATATCAAAAGGCCCAAGTTTCAGCAAAAGGTTACAAAACATACTAAGAAACAGGAAGTAGAGGCCCAGGCAAAAGAGGAGATTAAAGCATTAGAAACTGTCAACGAGAAGGATCAGACATGGCATATACCTGACCAGGATTTTGAAAAACTGTCCTAAATATGCTCAAAGAGGTAAAAGAAAACATGGACAAAGAACTAAAGGAAAACAATAGACAGGCATAATGAGAATAACAACAGAGACACGGCAATTATGAAAAAGAACCAAACAGAGCTAAAGAACGCAGTAACAATAATTTAAAAACCCTTAGAGGAATATAACAGCAAATTGGAGTTGGCAGAAGAAAAAATCAGATAAATTGAAGATAAGCAAGTGAAATCATCCAGTCTGAGGAGTAGAAAGAAGGAAGAATGAAGAAAAGCGAGCAGACCCTGAGGAACCCATGGGACACCATCAAGTGTACCAAATATGCATTGTGGGAGTTCCAGAAGGAAAAGAAAGAAAGAAAGAAAGGGGCAGAGAAAATATTCAAAGAAATACTTCCCAAATTTAATGAAAGCTGTGAATATACATATCCAAGAGAGTGAAAGAACTTGAAACAGGATAAATCAAAATAGACTCATTTCATACATGATGTATACAACTTTCACTCAGGTGTATTTTAATCACCATGTCACATGCCAAAGAAAAGAGAATTCTGAAAGCTGCAGAGAGAAGGAATTGCTATGTAGAAGGGAGTCTCAATAAGATTAAGTTCCAATTTCTCATCAGAAACCATGAAGACAAGAAGGCAGTGCAATGACATGTTTAAAGTGCTAACAGCAAAAATTGCCAACCAAGAATTCTGTAAGCAGTACAACTGTCTTTCAAAAATGAGGGAGAGGGGGCGGGCCACGTTGGCTTAGCAAGCAGAGTTCTTGCCTACCATGCCAGAGACCCAGGTTCATTTCCAGGTGCCTGCCCATGTAAAAAGAAAAAAAAAAAAAAAATAGGGAGACAGGGTGCAAGGTAGTTTAGTGGTAGAATTCTCGCCTGGTCATGCTGGAGACCAGGGTTCGATTTCCAGCCCCTGCATTTCCCATAAAAAACAAACAAAACAAAATTCAACAAATGGTGCTGCAATACAGGATATTCACATGGAAAAAGAATGAAATGTGACCCCCATCATACAGAATACCAAAAAAAAAAATGAGGAAGTGATTAAGACATTTCCAGATAAACAAAAGCTGAGAGAGATCATTACCACTAGACCAGCTCTACAAAAGATTTATAGAGAGTTCTTTAGGTTGAAAGGAAAGTTAAATTGATAATGGATTGAAGTTGTATGAAGAAATAAAGATCACTAGTGAATATAGCAATATGGGTAAATATAAATGGCAATACTATTGTTCTTTTTGTTTCTAACTTCAATTTTTACTTTCTATAGGATCTAAATGGAAAATACATAAAATGTCATACTAAATCAATGGTTTTAGATTTGTGTAAACATGTAACTTGTGGAAAGAACTATATAAAGGTGGGGGAAGGAGGGGTGTAGGAACATAATCTGTGTGTAATATTGATATAACATTAGTATCAAAGCAAATAAAATTGTTATAGACTTAAGAGTTTAAATTTTAAGCCCTATGGTAACCGCAAAGAAAATATTGGAGAATATACAGGCTCATAGAGACAGAGATTGGAGTACAGGTTGTCAAGGACAGAAAACACTGTGATTGAGAAGTTAATGCATAATGGCTATAAAGTTTCTGTTTGAGGAGATGGTAAAGTAACTGAAATATTGTGAATGTGACTAATCCTACTGAATAGTACACATGGGAGTGGTTGAGATGAGAAAGCTTATGTTGAATATATGTTCCCACAATTAAAAAAAAGAAAAAGGACAACTAAATAGACAATGACAATTTAAATGTAATACATGATCCTGGATGGGATCTAACAAGGGAGGAGAAAAGGCTCAAAAGAAATTATAGGGACATATGAAAAACTGGAATATAAACTGTAAGTTTAACATCAGTGTCTAAAAAATTTAATTCAGTAACTGCATTTAACATGGTTACATAGTGAATAGCCTTGTTCTGAGGAATTGTACATGACTGTATCAAGTGTTGAAGGAGCACGATGTATACAACCTATCCTCAAGTGTTCTGAAATGAATAGATAGATGATAGATGGATAGAAATGGTAAATGTGGCAAAATGCTAAAAATTGATGAATTTGTATATATTAGAGGTAAGGGCATGTTGGAATTCTTTGTATATGGTTTGTGTTATTTTTGCACTACCTGTAAGTTTGAAAGGATCTCAAAATGAAAAGTTAAAAAAGAAATTAGAGACAAACGACTTAAATAGATATTTCTCCAAAGAAGATATACGAATGGCCAATAAGCACATTAAAAAATTTTCAACATCATTAGCCATCAGAAAAATGAAATTGAAAACCATGATGAGATACTGTTTCACATGTACTGGAATAGCTATTACTGAAAAAATGGAAAATAACAAGTATTGGAGACGATGTGGCAAAACAGAATCCTAATTCTTGTTGGTGGGGATGTAAAATGGCACAGCCGCAGTGGAAAACAGTTTAGTGGTTCCTCATAAAGTAAAGTATGGAATTACAATATGACCCAGTAATCTCACTTCTAGGGAAATCCCATTTCTGAAACCCAGAATCCTGAGTTTCCGGAAATGTGAAGATATTTATCAGGGCCCAGGAGGGACTGGGGAATGGAGAGTTAAGCTTAATTGGTATAGGGTTTCTGTCTGGGGTGTGGAAAAGTTTTGACAATGAATGATAGTGATGAAGGCAAACTATGTGAATGTAGTTAACACTACCGAATTGCATATTGAAAGTGGATAAAATGGGAAATTTTAGATTGACTATAAGTTACTATATGTGGTAATGAGATATTAGGCTATTTTTTTTTTTTTTAATTTGTGTATGGGCAGGAGGCACCAGGGATCGAACTCCAGACCTCCAGCACGGCAGGTCAGAGCTCTGCCTGCTGAGCCACGGCAGCCACCCGTTATTAGGCTATTTTTGCTTTTTGGGGGGAATATATTGTTTAAATTCTTTATAATCAGTATGCATATCAAAAAAAGACAAACAGAAACTTCCTTGAATAATTCTGTTGTCTGACCAATTCCCTTTTCACTCTGTACATTCAAGATGGATGAATCTACTTTGTAACAGGGATAATGTCCATGTCTTTAGCTCCAGACTGACATGAATCCTGAAAAGATCAGACCTGTTTGGACAATTCCTGTTGGATAAGCACAGGCATTTGGACTGCATCTGTAGAGACACTGAATTCATCATTTACTCCCCACTCAAACATATTTCTCCTGTATTATACAGCCACCCAAGCCTGAAACTCAGGAGTGATCCTTGAATGTTCTTTCTCTCACTTGAAACATTAAGTCATCAAGTCCTTTTAATTCTCCCTTCTTGTTAGTCCTTTCCATTTCCACTGTCCCTTGGTACAAACCTTCATCCCTTACTTTGCAGTAATTACACAAAAGCTTCAACATTCTTGCTCCATATTTTGTGAGAATGATCTTTCTAAAATGCAGATATGATCAAATCACTCCCCTGCTTAAAAGCTTGCAGGATCCATTGTTGCCAGGATGAACTCCAGAGTCCTGAGTTTCTGGAACCATGAAGATATTTTTTCTGTTGTCTTCCGGATTCTATTGACGCTAATAATAACATTTGCATTTCGAAACACATCTGTTTGTGAAACTTGCTCAGGTTTTTAAAAGATTTCATCTTAGTTCTTGATATCCTGCTGTTTCACCTATACCCAGGCCCCGGCCACTTTTTTTTTTATTGCTGCTATTATTCTACTGAGAACTGAATGTGCATCATAAATTTGAAGACCCAATGGTTGATTTTTCCAACTATTAAAAACCTTTAGCCAGTTTGTCTACAAATATTATTTCTCATCCATTCTGTTTACTTTCTCTTTGTAGAATGCTTGTTAAATTCATGTTGAACCTGTTTACACTAGCCTCCATGTCTCTTAATATTCCTTTTACAGAAGGCATTATTGAAGCACAATTGGTGTATAACATACTGCGTTAGAAAAGAGTATACTTTGATAATCCTTGACATCTGTACTCACCTGTAAAGCCCATCACAGCCAAAATAACAAATATATCCACAACCTCTCGAAGTTTCTCATGTGTGATGCTTTCTGCCCATCCCTTCTTGTTCTAAGGAATCCATTCATCGACTTTCCATCACTACAGATTCGTTTGCATTTTCTACAATTTTAAAATAATAGAATCATATACAGACATATCTAACTTTATTGTGCTTCACTTTTGCACTTGGCAGGTATTGCATTTTTTATAGATTGAAGTTTGTGGCACTCCAACCTTGAGCAAAAAATGACACTTTTCCAACAGCATGTGCTCATTTCATGTCTCTGTGTCACATTTTAATTAAGGTACATACATTGTTTTTTTAGACAGTGCTATTGCACACTTAATAGAGAACAGTATAGAACAAACATAAGTTCTGTATTTACTGGGAAACCAAAAAATTCTTATGCGTTGCTTTATTGAGATGGTCTGCAACCGACCCCACAGTATCTCTGAGGTATGCCTGTAATATGTACTCTTTTCTTGTCTGAGTTCTTTCATGTAGAATAATTATTTGAAGATTCACCCAACTATCAATAGTTTATTCTTGTGTATTGCTGACTAATATCCATTGTATGAATATGTCACAGCTCATTTATCTAATCATTTATTGAATATTTGATTGTTTTCAGTTCTTTGGAGATTATAAAGAAAGCTACTATAAACATTTGTGCGTATGTCTTGGGTTAACATATGCTTTTATTTCTCTTCAGTAATACCTAGGAGTAGAGTAGCTGGATTGTAAGGTAGATGTACAGTTATGTATGTTTAATTATTTAAGAAACTTCCAGACTATTTTCCTACATTGTTGTACCCTTTTACTTTCTTGCTAGCAATATACGAAAGTTTGTTCCTGTATATCCTCATCTAGTTTTAGCTATTCTAATAGGTATGTCTTAGCTTCTCAATGTGGTTTTAATTTGCATTTCTCTAGTGACAAATGATGTTGAACATCTTTTATGTGCTTATTTACCATCTGTATACTGGTCTATTCTTTTGCTCATTTTTATATTGGGTCATTTCTATATTGTTGATTGTTAAGAGATCTTTATACATTCTGGATACAAGTCCTCTATCAGCTTGGTGATTTGCAAGTGTATTCTTGGAATATTTGAATTATCTTTTCATTCTGTTAATAGTGTCCTTTGCAATGTGTTTAATTTTGATAATGTACAATTTACTATTTTTTCTTCAATAGATCATGTTTTCAGAGTCATAGCTAAAAAGTCTTTGCCTAACCTAAGGAAGTCACCTAGCTTCTCCTATGCATTTATTTATTTATTTATTTGTAGTTTTAAGCTTTACGTTTGGGTCTGTGCTCTACTTTGATTTAATTTTTGAATATGGTGTGAGGAAAGGACTGAAGGTTGTTTTTGTTGTTGTTTGGTTATTTTTTGGTATTTCTTTTCTCTTTTTGCATTCAGTTATCCAATTGTTTCAGTACCTACATTGCTTTTGTCATGGGTCAGAAGACTCACTACTGTTAAGGTACCAGTTCTCCCCCAGTTCAGCTATAATCCCCAATCAACATCTCACAAGCCTTCTTTATAGAAATTGGGGGGAGAACTGGTATCTTAACAATATTGAGTCTTCTGACCCATGAACATTTCCATTTACTTAGGATCTCATTAAGTCTTCTTCAATTTCTCCTAGCCATGTTTTGAAGTTTTGTAGTATATATGTCTATATCAACTCTTGCTTTATTCCTAAGTATCTTGTATTTTTATGCTATTGTAAAAGATGCAGTTTTTAAGCTTAATTTTCTAATTGTTGCCTTTTCATTTATAGAAATACAATTTATTTTTTATATTAGTCTCATATCTTGCAACCTTGCTAAAGTCATTGATATCAAGTAGCTTTTTTCATAGTTTCTATAGTATTTTCTACAAAGATGATTATAGAATCTATAAACAAAGACAGTTTACCTTATTCCTTTCCAATCTGGATGCATTTTTCCCCCCAGACTTATTGCACTGGCTAGAACATCTAGTGTAATGGTGACTAGAAGTGTTGACAGTAGACATCCTTATCTTGTTCTGAACTTAGAGGGAAAACATTCAATCTTTCAACATTATGTTTTTTAGATGTCTTTCTCAAATCAGGAAATTCCCTTCTGTTACTTGATTGCTGAGAGTTTTTATCAGGAAAGAATGTTGGATATTGTGAAATGCTTTTTCGCATCTATAGAAGTGATCATACTTTTTTTGCTTATTAGTGTATTGACATGATACATAACATTGATTTCTTTTATTGGCTCATTGGCAATAACCATTTACTTATTTTAATGTTGCTTTATCTGCAATGCATATTGTTTTTTTATTCTATTTTTCTTTGCATTAATTTTGAATAGTTTCTATTGCCATGTCTTTAAGATCAAGTTCACTTGGCAATAGAATGAGCATCCTTTTATTTCCATGTCTAATTGCCATCAATCCCATCATCTCATGCACTGTTTTCATCTCTAGAAGTTGATTTGGTTCACTTTTATATTTTCCAAGTCTCTACTTAAATTTTGAACATACAAATTACAGTTATTTTCGTGTTCTTGTGATAGTTCTGGGTTGGCTTCAATTGATTGATTGATCTCCTTATCATGTGTTTATTTCCTGTTTCTTTGCATGTCTCTTAAGTTTCTATTGGAGCCTAGATACTGTGGATTTTATTTTGTTGGGCATGGGACATTTTTGTATTCCTATGAATATTTTTGTGTTTTTATTCTGGGAAACCATTTACAGGAAAACAGTTTGATTCTTTGGGGTCTTGCTTTTAAGATTTGTTAAACAGGATCAAAGAAGTCCTTCGTTTAGGGCCCATTTTTTTCCCACTAATGATACAAGAGCCTTCTGGCACTCTACTCAATGTACCATGAATCATGAGCTTATCTAATCAAGCTGGTGAAAACAAGCATTATTCCTGGCCCTGTATGTTCCTTTTAGATGATTCTTTTTTCAGACTTGCTTATTTTCCTCATTTGCATGAGTCAGCCAGTACTCAGCTGAGTACTGGAGGGCTGTCCTTTGTAGATCCCTCTGTGCTTATTTCATCTTCCCAGTGTGATTCCTTATACATACTAGCCAACTTGATATTCTCAAGTAAGGGATTCTGCTGAACTATGCTTGAGTTTCCTTTCCATGATCTAGAAATTCTCTCAAGGCAGTAAGCTAAGGCAATGGTAGAGCTCACTTCTTTTGATTTCTGACTTTCAGGGATAACTTCATTGATACTTGCTAAGTGTGTTGGCATTTGTTATTTCATATATTTATATGTTTTATCCCTTTTTAAAAATTTTTATTTATTTCAGATGGGAGATGAAATTTTACCCTTTCTTGGCTGGTAACAGAAGTCATTTCTATGTCTCTTTAACTTTGTTTCTTATTTTCCAAATCCTTCTACTTCATTTTGTATTCTGTCTGTAGTTTAAAAATCTGTCTTTCAGTGTTCTAACTTTTTCACCTGTATCCAATTTACTAAACTCCTAATTGACTTTTTTATTTCAATTGCTATGCATTTAATTTTTAGGAATCCATTTCTATTGTTTCTTGTAACTTTTTTATTATTCATTTTCACTGACCTGTTTTATGAATATTATAAAGATTTTTCTGTCATCTCTAGTTTTTAGAGCACTGATTCTTCCATTTGTTGTGTCCACAATGTCTTCCTTGTTAATTTGTCCCATCATGTGATTTGAACTTTTTAAGTTGCGACTGTTCATCTTAGGCTGTGTTTTTTGGTTCATTTTATTTAATTCTGTTCTCTGTTAATTGGAGGAGAAGCATTTGGGTCCTAAATTATATATGTGACTTTACAGAGCAATTTTACATTTTCTTCAGGAAGAAACTCAGTTATTTCTTGGTTCTTGGATGAAGTTTTATACTAATAGCCTAGTAGGAATTTACCATACCACATATATAGTATGAATTCTGACCCTACACAATTATGTTTTATTTCTTACAGGATTCTTTCTTCTCCTTTTCATAGCTGGTTTCTCCATTGTATTGTACATATTCAGGTCTGTTCTATCCTAAAACAGCAAAGTTCATTGAATATTCTGCCCTTTTCTTTCATCCTCAAACTTCTTAAAATTGTAGTTTATACTTCTCCTTATTTCTCAACTACTACCACTCTACTAAATTAGCATATTAAAGAAAATACAATAAAATGCCTTGGTATAGTCTTCATCCACATATCTCTGTAACATTTGTTGGTGTTGATCCTTTCATTCTTCTAATGCTCTGTGGTATAAAGTTAAGGTCCAACATGACATGCTGCTTTGGTATTTGGGGTAAATCAGGAAGGTCTCAAATGGCCAAAACACAAATTCCCCTTTTCATTCTGTGCATGCAGATAAGATCCTCTAGCCAAACAGCCCTCCTAAGAAAATGGAGTAGCTGCACTTCCTGCTTAACCCTAAGTAGAAGGTTTCAGTTCCTTGGCAGCCTGGGCAATTCTTCCTACAAGCCAGTCACACCCTCTGCAGGAACAAGGGGCACCCCAACTTCAGGATATTACAAAGCCTGCCTCCCACAGCCCCTGGTTGTTTGCTGCTCCTGAGTGTGGCTGTGCGTGGTGTGCAGTATTCTTCTCCTGGGCTGTGAATATAGGGGACTAATGAACTTCTGTGGATCTCACCTGCTCAGGGCTGGGTGTCTTGTGTTCATCCATCCTTGAAACCCTAGTATAAGAATCTCTCACCAAAGGGTGAAGAAAAGGTGATTAAAATATGCTCTCTTTCCTGATCTTGCTGAAAGCCACATTCTTCTAGTGTACCAGAAAGAAAATGTAATTTAAACAAGAATTCAACACTTAACCTTATAAGAAGGGAGACATAATCTATATCCATAAGGAACTAAATCATGATACTATTTTCCTCAAGTTTATAATATAACTACAGGTGGAAAAAAAGAAAGATTTCAAGGCTTTTGCCACGTCTTTCATATTGCTAAAGGGTAATTTAGTACATGGTACTTTGTTTCGTAGAATATACTTATGAGTCTTTGAATATGTAAATCTAGGACTGAAGTCAGGAAAGAGGTGAGGATCAAAACTGTTCTGGATAATAAAGTGGAAGGAATGACATATTGTGAGGAAATGCAGAGGGAAGGGAAATGCTAAAGCTAAGCGACACAGAGAGGCTAGCAGAAATTTGAAGAAGTGAGAGGGCAAGCTAAAATAACTCAAGACTTCACACTGTGAAAATAGTGGCCACTGAGAGCTTGGCTCTCACCTAGGCCAGCCACACATCTGGTTTCTGGGATCTGAAGAACACCAAGGTAGAAGCATAGATTCCAAGTGACAAATATGCTCAGCCAAATAGTACTGGAAATCCATAAGAAACCACTTATGACGTTTTTCGTGAGACTAACATTGTCCACATTGTTTTTGTCAAATTCCTTAAATGAAACAAGAACAAAGAAACTTGATTCTGGAAACAACTACATGCAGTGCTACCCTAAACCCCAGCAGAAAGATTTATTTGGACCAGCAAAGACTAATAGAACATTCCACAGTGATGGAAATGTTCTACATCTGCATTTTCCAATATGGAAACCATCATCCACAGGAGCTATCGATGACTTGAAATGTGGCTAATGCAAGTGAGGAACAAAGGTTTAAATTTTTTTTAATTTTTAATTAATTTAAATTTAAATAACCACATGTGGCTAATGGCTGTGGAAACTTTTTCTGTGAACGGCCTTTGTGGGCCACATATGGTCTCTGTCATATAATCTTTTCATTTTTGTTTGTTTTGTTGTGTTTTTTTTTGGGGGGGAGTTCATGGTCCAGGAATCGAACCCAGGTCTCCTGCATGAAAGGTGAGCATTATACCACTGAACCACCCATGCGCCCTGTTTTGTTTCGTTTTTACATCTCTTTAAAAATGTAAAATCATTCTTGGCTTGAGGACTGTAAAAAAAACAGGCCTCAGGCCAGATTTGGTTTGTAGGCCACAGTTTGTGACCTCTGACCTAACCTCTCTATGCTTTTGAAAATGTTTATGTTTTTAATATTATTAAAAATAACTGTCATCATTGCTCCAGTTTTATTTTTTTTAATTTTGTTCTAATAGTTTTTTTTTGCAAATTAAATCCCATGTACGCTTACTCATTTTACGCACCCTCCACAAAGAAATAACTGTGGTTGAAAAGGTTGGGAAACATTGAATATTCAAGCTCTGTTTTTAAAGATTTAGAATACACTTCTGTTTATGAAAGGCTCTGATAAGTTCATGCAGAATAATGGTTTTGATTGATTGAAGATTTCTACATTATTTGACCACAACACCATATACATGTCATGCAATGTATCTTTGTGTATATATGCATGCAAGGGGGAATGTGCACATATGTAGCATGTATATGTGCATGTTGTGGTATGTGCATGGTGTGTAAATGTACATGGTGTCTGCATGGGATGTGTGCATGATGCGTATAGGCAGAAGAGTATGTGAGTACCTGATGTGTGTATGTGCATGGGTACATGTGGTATATGTGCATGTGGTGTGTGTGCATGGTGTGTGGTGTGTGTGTGGTGTTTCTGTGTGGTTCCTATCTCCATGGTGTATGTACACATGGTGTGTGTGCATGCGGTATGTGTGTGGTATATGCATGGTGTGTGCATGGTATGTGTACATATGATGTGTGTGTAGTGTGTGTATGTGCATGGTGTATATATGTGTGCATGTGCATGTTGAGTGCAATGTGGCATGTAACACCTATTAATATTCTGCAGAAAGTGTACTTCACAGAACTCACTGTGAGAAACACTTGCTAAACAAACCTGAGGATACAAATCTTTCTCTCAGCAACTTAGAACAGAGGAAAGGGTGGTAATTAAACAATATTCAGAAGGAGTGGGAGGAGGATTTATTCCTGTTGAGCTAGTTTAGAGAACGTGTCATTAAGACTTTTCAAGAATGGCAGGTGAGATCAGTTCACCCTGGGATGTTCTCAGGCTCAAGCTCAGTGTGGAGTTGTCTTGGCCTGAAGACTCTGCCCCCTGGAAGGAAGCCCCAGGCCCACTGAGCAGCCAAAGCCAGCAGTGGTCCCTGCAACACACCCCAGCAGGCTGTGGGAGCAGGAGAGATGTGCTGGTGGGGTGGCCCAAGGGCCCTTAAGGGACTATCAAAAGAGCAATTAAAGCTTACATTTCCTCTGTGAGGAAGGGAAAGGTTCTTGTTCCCAACTTAATTGAGGAAACAGAGGCCCAGTGGAGAATGGCCTGCATTTGGTGGAGAACGAGCAGCAGAGTTTGAAGCTCATACTCAGGAACCCCAACTACTAAATAAGCAGGAAATATTGCCCTTCAAAGGACAGGAAAACTGAACTGCCCTAATGCTCTGCTAAGCTGCGGAAAACCAAGCTCTGGAGCAGGGCCTTCAAGAAACTTAGTTTTTCCAAGAGAGAATAACCCTCTTGCATCCTGTATGGATGTTGCTGACTTTTGTTTTCCAAGATGTTGAGGAGACAGAGTGAAAAAAGGTGAATTAATAAGAAAATTCTTGGGCTTGTCTTGTGGCTGCACCAAGGGTTGGTCTGTAAAGCATCTCCTTCCTATAGAATATCTGGTAAGCAGAGCTGCTGTTTTCTGAAGATATGACTTCGTATATTTGCCTGCTGTTAAATTCATTTTCATGTCTGCTTCTTACCTAGGGAGACCGGTATTTTCATTCTTTTCTGCCGAAGTTTATAGCAACAGTCTGTCTCCACAGTGGCCCAGTTATGTTTCATTTATTTCTGCTCTTGATTACTTTTAATAACGTTCGAGGCAAAGGCAGGGTGAGTGAACAATTTTCCCTTCCTTGTCAAGTGCAGATGGTATATCGCTGAAGTCTGTGCACGCCTCTTTGCTGAACTGCTAGCTCTACACTTCTGCTGAAGCTGCCTGGCCCTCTGTGATGGCCTGAAACTGTCTGTACCTCAGAAAAACATGTTCTTAATTCTAATCCACTCCTGAGGGTGTGCACGCATTGTAAGTAGGACCTTTTGATGAGGTTACTTCCATTAAGGTGTGACCAACTCAATTAGAATAGGTCTTATTCAGAAAGAGAAAGCCACAGGGAGCCAAGCTGAAATTCAATGAAACATGGAAGATAGACCAGGAGATGACACCATGTGCATTGCCATGTGACAGAGGAGCCAAGGATTGCTGGCAGCCAGCCTCAGGATGACAGTCTTCAGGGAAATAGCATCGCCTTGATGATGCCCTGATTTGAACATTTTCCCGGCCTCAAAACCATGAGCTAATAAATTCCTATTGTTTAACCTGATCCACTTCACGATATTTGCTTAAGCAGCCCAGGAAACATGCACAGTCTCCCACTTGGGCTGTCTTTTACCCGAAGGGCTTGGGCCTGCAAGCTTGGGCTATGGTGGGTCAGGCCAAGTGGGAATATGTCAGCTGCTAGTGAAGGAGGGGCCAGATGATACTACCACATGTTCATTCTGCTCCACAGACAGCGTATGGGCCTTTCCTTGAGTATTTAGAGTTGAATATGAGTCTTGGGAACCTAAGAAATGCTTCCAGTACTGAAAAGGATAAAAGTGCTGAAATTTCATGTTTCACCTCACTCTTCAAAAGCTCTCATAGAAGCTGCCAACTTAGTTATTGACCCTAGAGGCCAGAGTAGAGCCAAAGGTGGAGGCAAAATGTCGGGGTCAAATGATGCTTCTTAGTTGGAAGCAGCAATGAAAAATGAGCAGCCCTGCACATTAGTCATAGCCCATAACTGGGTCCAGTCAGCCCAGCATGAGCATTGAGCTCAAACAAAGAACACAGCATGCCGTGGGGCTGGCTGCAGCAGAATTCCCACTTGGACACCAAGACAATCTCCTCACTGTTGCCGAGTTTTATGGCTCTGATGTCACTGAATGCTGCCGACAACAGAGTTGTTATATCACAAATGAAAGGGCTTTAAAACTAACTGAGGCAACAGGGATGAACCTTGGGGGCGTTATGTTGAATGAAATAAGCCAGACACAGAAGGACAAATATTGTATGCTATATGTATGAACTGATTATAATAAGCGAACTCCTAGCGTTAGAAAGTGGAAGATAGGCTACCAAGAAATAGAGTGGCAGTACAGAATAGGGTACTGATGCTTAATTTGTGCAGAATTTCGGATTAGGTTGATGGTAAATGTTTGGAAATGGCTAGTGGTGATGGTAGCATATTATGGTGAATGTAAATTAAGAGGGCTGAATTACATGTGTGAATGTGGTTGAACGGGGGAAGTCTGAGGTCACATATGTTACTAGAAGAAAAGTTAGGAGATAAAACATGGGACTATATACCACAGTGAACCCTGTTATTGATGATGACTGAGATTAACAGTACAAATATAAGAGTGTTCTTTCATGAATTAGACCCAATGTATGTCACTATTACAAGGCATAAATAATAAGGTGGTATATGGGGAAAATACACCGAATGCAAACTGTAGACTGGTTAACAGTAATATTTTAATATTCTTTCATCAGTTGTTACAAAGGCACCATAACAATGCAAAGTGTCTACAACAGGGGGTACATGGGAGCATATTTTTTACATAACTTTTATATAAAACCACAACTGCTCTAGTTTTAAAAACTAATACTTTTAAAAAAAATATTATGCTAAGTGAAAGAAACCAGACACAAAGTACTACAAATTGTATGATTCCATTTGTGTAAAATGTAAATATAAATAAATCCATAGTCAGAATTAGATTAGTGGTTATGTAGACTTGGAAAGAGAGGGGACTACTAAGAGGTATAGGGTTTTTCTTTGTGGAGTAATGAAAATGTTCTAAAATTGATTGTGGTGATGAATGCACAACACTGTGACTACACTAAAAGCCAAGGATTGTTTAAAAAAAAAAAAAAAAAAAAACCGAACTGAGGGGTCCCATTATGCCAAGACTGGAACTTGTCATAAAAATCACTGGGTGTTGATGTCTCTGAGCTTTGGAGTTTGGCCTTGAGGGAAAAGAACTGTGAAATTTGGGTTCGATTTAGTTGTTTTGATCTGGATTTCTTTATGAGTAGAAGGAATTAAATGGACCATATGTGACCTTGTATTCCAAGGAAATCAAATCAGTCAAACAGGATAATTTAGCCTCTTACCCAACAGTTCCTCCTTTTCTCTTCAATTCCAGGGTTATTGAGTGAGGCTCTGCCTGAGTACATTTTACTTGAGTTTAGGGAATTGTAATAGTTGCATTGTTTTGCTGGTTACGATGCCAGAATACACTGCAGATTTCTTCCACTGAAATCACTCCCTGCCATTAATATTTTTGTTGCTGGGAATGGATCTCAGCACTCAAACTGTACCACCAGAGGGAACAGCAGGGAGTTCAAACCAAGTAGTGATAACGGCACAAGTCCTGCCTGCCTGTCCGCTTCATCTATTCTGGGTTCACTTCGACGAATATCCACTGACTATCAAACGTGTGTACTTGTGCCAGGTGTTGAAGATATGATGAAACGCTGAAAACAAGCATCATTCCTGCTCTCCTGGAGCACTTTTCTTCTACTTACTTACCTCCAAATTAAATCATATTGTTTCTATATTGCCAGTCATTTGGTGGCAGAAATGATTATCCTGATGGGTAAATAAGAGTAGTTTAAATAAATATACAATAAATAAGTGTACCAACATACAAAACGATAAGTCTTAAGTATTATATGCCTAGAGAGATGTATATGTGTGTGTGTGTGTGTGTGTGCGTGCACATTTATCTACTTATACACACACACTCACATTAACACAGCCAACATGGCAATGATGAACACACTTCACAGAGAACACTGTGTGTGTGTAGAAGAGAATGAGATCAGAGACCTGGGGTCATAAAGGAGACTTCAGTTGAACTTACAATAAGTTATTTTTAGCAGGGCACAAGCTTCACTAGTGTTTGCAATGCATGTATTACAACATATGCAATATGATATATTTAATGTACATCACAATAAAAAATTATGGCTGAACGATCACGCCATAGAAAATTAGGTCTGGGTACTGAAAACTGGCAAAACATGCCTGTGTTTATTCTACACCACACTCTCATCCCCAAACACAGTTTTCAGAAGCACACCTTCCTATTTTCTTCAATAGTCCAGTGTTTTCTATGAGCCACTGCTCGCTTTCTTTCCTAGGTCTCCATCTCTGTGTATGCTCCTTAGTTTGAAATCACCCTAGCAAACGAGAGAAGCTTTAGGAGAAGCAGGGAAAACAGTGATGGATAAAATTGTGCCATCTTTGGTACTCATATTTAATGGGGACATGTTGTGGAATTTTCATTGCCAAAATTTATTTGGTACATTTTGCAAATCTCCATGATGCAAAAGTTGAGACTCAATGGAGAACCAGTGCTTACTGTATGAGGGCCAGAGTGAACTTACATAACTCTTTGAGATTTCTCAATTAGAATATTCCCATGACACTTTATGTTGCATTTCCCTCAGGGGGAACTAAGTTATCTTAATTACTGCTGCTATTCTGTATTTTATGCATTTTAATTAATGTTTTAATTTTTGCCCTGAGTCACTTCCACCAAAGGTACAATTTAGAAAATAATAATCATAAAAATGTATCAATTTTTTTCTAATAAACAGCCATTCTGTGCTCATCACAGCAGTAGAGGGATCTGACAGGGCTCACAGTAGTATTTTTTCTGTCTTATGAACATATGCATTCAGAAAGTTCTGGGCTGTCCAAGAAAAACATCACATTTTTCTGGACCATAAACCTATCTTGACTTATAGTGAATTTCACACAGCCACGTTTCAGTGAGAAATTTGCTCTAGATGTCACACATCAAAATTGATAGCACAAAGATTTATCAAGATGCCAGAATAAGGTGTGCTAAGCAGGGAGAAGTTTGGATATTAAGGAATGGAGGGCTGACAAGGGCGAATGGAAGTAAAGAACAAGCAAGAATTTCATACATTGATTTCGTTTGTAGAGCTGGGGTTTCACTCAGGTTCTCATAATACAAATACAACCACCCAAAGATAGGTTTTGCTGAGAGGACTTCTAGAAGTGCACATTTTCCCTGAGCACCACATGAGTCTCTCTTCATAGCCTGTGTGATTTCTTCCCAACAGATTTTAAGTCAATATTCTATGTCTTGTGCATTGGAGGAAGCAGGAGGATATGGTCCAATAGGGTTTACTTTTGGTAACAATGGGAAAGAATATTTGAAAGCCAGCTTATTTCAGAAATACTGTCACCATTAATACACTTGGAACATATCAATTACCTGAACATGAAAGAAAATATGGCTTTAGAGGATCTTTCAGATTCAGGACTCGAAATCTCAATAAGAGGTGTTTGCAAATGCTTATTTGATTTCGACAGTGGATGTGACATGTAGGAGCTACCAGGCCCCAGACTGGGGAGATCAGCACAGTAAGAGCAAATGTTCACATGCAGTGTTCATCATACCCCGGCACTCACCAGTGACTCTGTGAGGTAGGTACTAGTATTATTTCCTTTTAATAGATGATGTGCAAACATGTACATAATTTACCTGAGATCCCACAGTTAATAAGAGATAGAATTGATATTTAAATCTAGCAGACTCTACTGTCCATTTTTCTAACCATTGTACTATAGTTGCTCTTACATTAAGTTTTCTTTTGACTATTTCTCCCTTCTTCTACCCCTCATTTCCAATGTTTGATCCCTACCCTCTCTGTTTTTTCTCCTCCTCCTTCTACAAGAGCCTCCTTTGGTTCTTTTCCCTAGTTTTGCTTCCTTTCTCTATTTTTTGTTGACATTGCTCCCTTTTGTTCTTCCTTGCTTGGAGTTTTTGTTTCCTAGTATTTACCATGAAATGTGTCAGGTTAAACAATGGGAATTTATTCACTCATGATCTGTGGCTGGGAAGAAGTCCAAATCAAGGCTCCAACGAGGCGATGCTTTCTTCCCAAAGATTGTGCCATTCTGAGGCTGGGTGCTGGCAATCTTTGGTCCTTAGCTTGTCACATGGCAAGGCAAATGATGGCTTTGCCTTGACCTGGTCTCCCCTGTCTCTTCTGGGTTCTATTCAATTTCAGCTTCTTGCTTCCTATTGAGTTTTCTCTTTCTGAGTCTCATTCTGCTTATAAAGGACCTCAGTAATAGGATTAAAACCCATCCTGATTGAGGTGGGTCACACCCTAACTGAAGTAGCCTCATCAAAAGGTCCTACTTATAATGGGTTCCCACCCACTGGAATGGATTAGATTTGAGAACACGTTTTTCTGGAGTGCATACATCTTCAAACCACACCACTTGGTCTTTGTTTTTCCTCCAGTATCTCTTTGTTTATTTTTCTCTCTCTTCTAATTGGCTTTGCCACTACGTGTTCATGGGCACAACACCTTCCTCTATGTCACTAATGTTCCTTTTCTACGAAAGAAGGGGAGGCATGGTACATAAGTTTGCTTATTGACCTAGAACTGTATATATAAATGTAGTTTCTACAAAAAAAGAATATACTATATGGATTTAATATTATTTGAATGATTTAATTGAAAAAGAAAGAAATCAAATTTCTTCTATTTTTAAAAATAATGCAATGAGAATTAGCATATGGTACTTGTTATATGACCCTCATATGCTTTTTCCCTTTTTCCCATTAAGAAAAGGAAGGGTAAGAAAAAAAAATTCTCATCCATGAATGAGAATTGATTTAGAAATACAAGGATTACTTTCATTTGACAAAAGTGAGTCTGTCCTAATAAGACGGTGATGGAATATGTACCTGTTAGAATGGTTAAGGACCTCTGCTGCCCAGGAAAGTTATAGATATTTTTAGAAGAACTGTATGACCAGGCAACTCTAAGAGGCCTTTTAAATCTGAGGTTCTATGGATCTAAGCAGAGCTACTTATGTTCAGTGGCATTAGTATTAACTCAGACTTTCCCAGAATTACTCTAAAAATAGACTAGCTCTCTCTACATCCTTAAGGAAAACTAGAGAGACCAGCATCCTCATCTTCTGCCTTGGATTCAAATTCATTTCTACAAATATCAACAAATGCCTGCTACAGGAAGCAAATTGGGTAGGCATTGAAGTTAAGAGGAAAATGAGGCCAGGCCCTTGCCACCAAGGAGGCACTCAAGAACCAGTGGTAGAGACACATTCCCATGGTCTCACAGAGGAAAAGCCAATGAAGCCATATCACCTGCTCAGCTGTGCACCCAGCAATTAGAGGTGGACTAGGAGGCTGTGCATTGATAACCACAAGAAAGTCATCATGATGAGTCACTGGCAAATATATCCAGCTTTATGTCAGCTCCTTGCTTTAGCAGGTGGATCATTTATATTTTCTCTGGAAGCCATCTGCTGGCCTACAAGCCATCTGGGGCTGATTTGTTTTTCTGTTGCAGGAGAGAAGGTGGCTTTCCCAGAAGTTGTTGGAATTCATTTGAATTTTGACAGAGGTCCAGGAGTAAGGGGAAAGATGAGAGCTTTTGAAGTTCTCCTTCTCTTAGAGTATGCAAACTTTTTCAACCACCTAAAAGTCTATTCATCTTTTGAACTTTCAAACCCTGGGAGAAGACATGAAGTTCACAGGGTTAAGAAGTGGGGATGTTTGCTGTTTCCTGATCTCTTGGTATTTTGCTGCTGGTATAGCTAGGAAAGGTAGATTCACAACTAGTCTCATCTTTTCTGCACATGCCTAATTCCTCTCAAGTCTAGAGTTTAATAGTGAAACATTTCAGTGATTATTGAGAAGGAAAGATAGAAACTATTGATATTTCCTTGCCTGGCTTACACTGGGAAAGAGATATTCTTGTACAGCAAATCAAAGGAAATATGAAAAATCTGAAATAAGAACATAAGAGAGGGGAGACTTAGGGGCAGATGTCCTTTATCTATTGAGCACAAATGTTCCAATACTACCTCGTCCCAGAATTTCCTGTGCATGCATTTATTTTCCCTTGGAATTGGAGTTACATTTTCACAGAAAGTTTGCAGAGCCTGGGCATGATGAAATAACAATTATTATTGCATTAGGCTTTAAAATCATAAACATAGAGGAAAACTAATTTTCTAGTTAATGATTACAATTATTAGGTTAGCAATGCTACTATATTATTTTCAGAAATTGTAAAAGAAACATATGGAAGTGAAAATGAATCATGTTGACACAGTGATTATCTACCTCACCTTACATCTTAGTACCAGGTTGCAATCCCCAAATTTGGCAAATTCAGATTTTCATGATCTGGCAGCTGTTTTCACTGAGACAAGAGGACAAAAAAGCTGGTTATAAATCCAGCCTGGGACAAAAGTCCACATTCTGGAACCGTACAATCTAAGTCCAATTTTTACCCCCTCTGGGATTCTGTGATATATAGGTAAATAGTCATGTTATTTACCTGAAACTCTTTCTTCTCCATTAAAACTTATGTGCTCAAGCATCTAAGGGTATTCTGGAACATTCTTTCCTGTCCATCTTGAATTGGCCTCTTGCTTGACATTGTCCATATGCAAGCTGCCAACAGAACCCAAAATTCATGATGTCTTTAGACTGTGCATGCACTGCAATATCTGGTAGAGAAGTAGGAAATGGGGCAAAAAGAGAAGAATACCCCACAAAATAGCTGTGGAAGAGACTTGCAGGCTGCTCCTTTTGTAAACAGGATATTTGCCATTTCTCTGGCCAACAGTAGGAGGAACTGCAATTCCTCTTGATGAGACTGGAATCACAGCTGGGCTTCTGCCTCAGTGAAAGCAGAACCCAGGTCATGAACCTCTGGAGCTTGCCTAGTTTTTCAGAGCAAGGCCTACTTTCAAATACGATCTGGCAGCTGTTTTCACTGAGACAAGAGGACAAAAAAGCTGGTTTTAAACCCAACCTGGAACAAAAATTCACATTCTGGAACCATACAATGTAAGCCCAACTCTTCTTCCCTCTAGGATTCTGTGATATATAGGTAAATAATCATGTTATCATGCACAGGTCAACTTTCCATTACTGACTGGTTCTTTCTTTTAGATATTTGTATGTTAAACCACAAATGGCAGGAGTTTTTGGAAAAGTACCATGAAATAAAGGCTCATCCAAAATTAAAAAAAAAAAATCTCTGATCTGCTTGTGTAGGAAGGCAAGAGGCACTGAGAGCATGTGTGATAGGCTCCCTAGGATTGTGCCCAAGTTCTTTAACCCTTAATTTGGCTGGCCATTAAATAAACACATGCTAATAAAGTGTCTACTGGGCCAGACTTTTTATTGTGGCTCTGGGTTTGAATACTTCCATTACGTGTGAAATACAGTTGCTGCAATTGAGGAAAATGCTTCCCTTTTTCTGGTGCTTGGGAGGTTATAACTAATGTGCAGGGGTCTCACCTGCCCAGTTAGCCCAGATTAGGAGACATCCAAGACAAAAGCCACCCTCACTGATGCCTTCCACTCTCTAGCCGACAATTGAATGGGTGCATTCACATGTGTCACGCTGGTTTTAAAACTGAGGCTTTTAATGTTGTTTTGTTGTAAAAACAATGAGGTTAAAAAAAACTATCAATATATTAGTTGTGGAGAGAAGTGATGCAGGAAAAATGTGGAAAATCAGAATAAATATGTGAAAGAAATACTCTCTTAAAAATTACTTAGGTAAATATGCCCTTAGTCATATGTAGGTGGTAAGTCCAAGGAACACTCTAGTACTGATTTAATCCCACCCTTTCTTTTGGAGGAAGTCACAGAAGTTGAAGTTAATTTATACCAGGGAAGTGATTTTAAGAAACTATGGAATTAACTTTGTCATGTGTAGGAAGAAAATGAGGACAAGGAGATCTCACATAGCCAATGTGAGTTTGAGTTAGGGGAGCAGAAAGGGGGCCTGGTAAGGGTCAGCATGCCTGCTTCTACCGTGGCCAAAATAAGAGAGTTCTGGTCTTCATCCTAGTTCTGCTCTTACCAACTTGCTTTCCTAGAATCACTATGGCCCTCAACTGATAACCACACACATTTATAAGGTGGGCTACGAAAACCTCAAGGTACTTTCTTAAATTTGAGGATTTATTCTCAACAGTCTTTGGCCAAGTCCAATGACATGAGGGAAGAAGATAGTTGTAGGTATGTCTCTTTTTTCAGCCAATATGAACCTTCTCTTCTTCCTTTTTTTCCCTTTCTTTACGTCCCACCAGCTCTTCTTTTAAGTGTTTGAGGGGAGCTATCTCCTGTCTTAAGGTCTCTACTCCATGGGGTTTCATCTTCTACCTGACAAAAACCTACAATGAATGTCATACTTAATGGTGAAATATTGAAAGTTTTACCTCTAAGATCAGGAAGAAGGCAAGGATATCCACTCTCATGTCCTCCATTCAGTATTGTCCTAGACATCTTAACCAGAGGAATAAAGCAAGAAAAAGAAACAAAAGGCACACAAATTGGAAAGGAAAAGATAAAACCATTCCTACTCACAGGTAACATGATTGCCTATGTAAAAAATCCCAAGGAATGTATCAAAAAACTTCCAGAACTAATAAGTGAATTTAGCAATTTCACAGGATACCATTTCAACACAAAAGTCAATACTATTTCTATATTCTAGTAATGTACAAATGGGAATCAAAATTTAAAAAAATCATGTATCCATATATGCTGTTTGTAATAATACCAAAAAAATGATATTACTTAGAGATGAATCTAATGAATCACATGTAGGATTTGTAATCCTATTTCTTATTGAACATTGATGGCAAAAATTAAAGAATAAAATAATTAGGGAGAAAACACCATGTTAATGAATTGTAAGATTCAACACAATAAAATTGTCAATTCTCCCAAAATTGATCCATAGATTTAATGCAATCACAATAAAAACCCCAACAGGATTTTTCTCTTTTTTTTGGGTAGATGTTGACAAACTAATGCTAACATGGTTCCAGCTCAAATGTTTCCTCTTCCCTGACTACTTGTCTGTTCCATCCCTACCTTGTCATCCTGGTTATTATTTTTCCCAAAGAACTTATAACAACCAGTAGTAACATTGCAGTTTTATTCTGTTTGTTGCTGGATGTGTCTTCCATGAAAGCAGGACTGTGTTTTCTTGTTCATCCCTGTGTCTCCGGGTCTAAGCTTAATGCTGGTCACACAGCAAGACACTCAATAAATACCTGTGTAATGAATCTGATCCCAACATACACAATCCCATCTTAACTTTATATTGGGTAAAATGCTACATTCAGAACCATAATGGAGTCCACACAGTCACACGGGAAACAGGGTGCCTGGAACCTCAGTCCCAGATGCTTTTCTTTGTAGGGAGGCTGACATCTGCCCAGAGGAGTGCAGACAGGGCCAGCAACTCAGCCAACATTGGGTGAGTTGGACACCTTACTGAGTATTTTGGACCTACACTGTGTTTCTGAAGGTGAATATTATGAGGTCATGGAAATGACCTCATCCTGGGAAATCCCTTTACTTGATAGCTTCCTGCCATATTAACCCATGAAAGCTGTAGAAGATGATCCAAACACAGCTAGACAGGACTTGTGATCAGCAGTGCAGACCCAGATCCAGGGCAGTGAGGGGCACCGCTATACCCTGGAGTGCCACTAGGCCTGCCAATGAGGGGAGGAATGGATAACTTAGCCAAAGAGGCCTACCCACTCTGCTTGTGGTTCCTGACCCCCCTTTAGGTCAGAGGAATTCCACCAGACCTCCACTCACCCTTCCATCCAAAGTCAGATATTCTAGAAGCTAGGCATTATGGCAGTTTGAAAAGGTAGATAGGTAGGAAAATGGGCAGAAGACAACATTAGACAATACAAACTAGATCATAATTGGGGGTCTGGGTATACCAGCAAGAGTTAGTGGGGTGGAGACTGAGAGTAGACAGCAGAAGTCAAGACACACAGCTAGGGTTCAAAGGACGGGACTCCAGGAATGAGGGACAAAAGGCTCCCATCCTAGAAGATCTCAGAGACGAGGTGATTTGTAAAACCCTGGGACTAGAGAACACGGTGGGGGCTTGGTCTCAAGATCGGGGCAATAGCAACCAAAAAATGCTTTCTGAATATCATCTCCCTGTCCAATACCAGGCTAGGGCAAACCAGACCACTGTAGCCACTGTACTCTGAGATGGACCAAAAACTACACCATGAATGGCCAGGGTGTCAGAGTGCAGGTCGGCAGTTGACCACTATATTGGTAGCTAGGGTTTCACAGAGAAATAAACTATTGTAATGGCTCCCATAAGTTACACACATACATATATACATATATATGTATATACACACATATACATACACACACACACGTATTTAAGAACTGGCTCACATGATGATGACGGATGGCAAATACAATCTTTAAGGCAGGCCAGAAGGCAGGAAAACAGGGTAGATTTTATACTGCAGTCTTAAGACAGAATTTCATCTTCTGCAGGAAATCTCAATTTTTGCTTTTCAGACGGTCACCTGATTGGATGAGGCCGGCTCACAGAATCCAGGGTAGTCTCCTTTACCTAAAGTCAACTGATTGTAGATATTAACCACATTTACAAAATAACTTCAAGGCAACACCCAGATTAGAGTTTGAGTAAATAACTGGATTCTATAGCCTGATCAAATTGACCCATTATGCATCTAAACATCACACCCACTCACTGAGATCAGAATTGACAGGGGGCCTGTGGTAAGACTGTGTAGGGGGAAGCCAGGTAATCCCAACAGTGGGAGGAGAAAGGCAGGGGACTGGGGTGGGTGACACCCTTTCACTTGGAGCTGACCTACCCTGTTCCTCTCAGGACTCAGTGCTCACTCCAGTTTCTCCCCTTTGGTTCCGCAGGGAAAGTGGCAGGAGCTGTCATGGAACCTCAGTGGAGTCCCTGGGGCCCAGGAGCGATTGCAAGGTGGTGGTATTGCCCACCCCACACAGCAGAAGGCTGGGTGGTTACCACCACAATGTGCCTAGCTCTCAGGTCTAAGGTGGCCCACTGTAGGCGGTGGGTGCTTCGGGCTTTTCTGAGAATGCCAGGCATTTCCTCAGTGGCAGAAGAAAGAAATAGCAAAAGGCAGCTCTCAATTTTGATCTCACAATGTAGGAAATCTGTTCACTTGGAAAGGAAAAGGCAAGGAATCATTTATGGAAAAGACCAACATAATTTATGTAAAAGCAAAACAAAACAGAACTCTGAAGAAAATGAGTGTTGGACAAAAAACCTCTCGCTGGCTCAGCTTTTGTTCTGACTGGGGAGCCTTTCCAGAGATGTGGTGTTGGGGGGGTTGGTGGCCGAGGGGCTGGACTCCCCCCGTGCTGCTAGGGAAGCACTGGAAGTTCACTGGTGGCTGCTGTGGGATTCCAGAAGGTGGAGGGCAGACCCACGCCCAGCCTCTGAGCTGGGGAAATACGCTCCCTTTTCACCTCACACCAGGGTTGCAATGATTAATGAGCGAGTCTGACTCTCTGAGCCCTTGCTAAGCTTGTCTGCAGTGTTTCCACAGAGAGACCTCGGCTAGTGTGTTTTAGCCCTATCTCTTTTCACTTCCCATGTAATCATTTTCCCACCTGCACTAAAATGCCTCCTTGTTGGAATTGTTAGGTTTTCTTTTTCTATTAAGTTTATAAATCTCAATAGATAACCAGCAATATCAGGAGAAAAGAGCATGGTCTCTAAAATGCATGGATACGGCTGATTATCTTATCAGTGGTGACAATAAACTGACTTGAAATTTAAGCAGTAAATATCCAAACTGCTGAAACACTTTGCATATAATCAGTCATTTACTCCCCCAAGCACCTAGCAAGAAAGAGAGCATAACACATTTTTTCCCTTCCTTCTCCCCTTCCTTTCTTCCTTTCTCCCAGCTCTTTCCTCCAGTAAATATTGATCACTTACTAGGTGCTAACTATTTGGGTATATGTGATACATAATATAGCATAAAACATGAGGCATCTGACTAAAGTCATCTGCTGGTTCAAGTATACTGTATGAAAAAGCTGGTCTTTCGGTTCTGTGATATTGACAATTTGCCAATTCATAATTGAGATAGATGCGAGATCTGACAAATTCAGTGCGATGATGTGGTCCAGATGAGGAGGTGGAGGCAGCTAGGAGCCTAGTAAACATCCAGGCATTGGAACTGAATGATGCTGGGGAAACTGACCTGACTGTGGAGACGGGTGCTGGGTCAGCCCAATGGGTCAGCAATCATGTCCAAAATGCAGATCTGCCTCAAGCAGAGTTTCAGAAATGGTGGAGAGTGGGAGAATTTCAGGTCAAGATTTCCAAAGGTGGGCAGAGGATGATCAGGAAAGGAAATCTTAGAATCTCTTCATCAGACGGAGGCCAGCCTCAGCTGCCCTGCTGGGGTCCAGGGACCCCTCCTGTGTCTAGGAAGGGAACGTAAAAGACCAAGGCAAAGTTTTCAGTTACTAGCACAAAATCCTTCCAGGGACAGGTAGACTGCATGAAGTAACATCAGATTTTCAGAGAACTGGGATTCAGGCAGCAGTAGCAGATATCTGCCTGTCTAAAGACAAAGTCAATATAGGTGGGAGAAGGAGATCAAAACTGTGGGTTGCATGGGAATTGGCAACATTGTCTTGATCTGAGACTTGTGTTCCTGGAAAGCAGCTGCAGGTGGGAAACCTCCTAACCTTTTATACTCTAAGAAATAAGGAACATTCTGCTCTTGCATAGTCTAAGATCCACCACCCTTCCTCAGCAACTGACTCCCTCCTTCAATCAAAACCCAGGCATCTTCCTTTTCTTTGGGATGGTCCTCATGATTGAACGGTCTCCCATAAAATCATCTCTTTCATTGTCCAGTGCATTTTGTTGAGGACCCAGATCCAAGTTCTCATTGAGCGTAGAAACTCAGAATGGAAAGGACAGATGAGTAGGCCTAGCATTCGGCTCTGGTGCACCCAGATTCTGGAGGGGATGAGGTGAGTATTCTAAGCCCCAACAGAAGGAGACCTGAGCTGTTTGATATACATCCTGCAGCAGCCAGGATTGGCTTAGGAATTGGAGTGAGGCTGAGAAAAGAGCAGTAGTTCTCAAACTCCAGTGTACATAATGGATTATTGACTCCAACCCAGAGTTATTGATTCAGTAGGTCTGGGGTACAGCCCCAGAATTTGCATTTCTAACAAGTTTCCAGATGATGCTGATGCTACTTGGGGCTGGTCCTGGTGTGTGTGTGGATGTGGGGGTGGGGAGAGGGATAGATAACCCTTGGAGACCACTTGAGTGATGAATCCTAGTAGATTCAGGTATGAAACTCACAGAAGCAAAGTTAGAAAAGATGAAGCAAATACTCTTTAAAATGGGAGTGCCTATGATGGCCATTTTATAGGAGTATTATAAGGCTCACAAGGCATAGATAACCCATATCTACATATGTATAAATTATCAAGTGTTATACATATATCAAGTATTTGCATTATTACTTTCTCAGCCTATGGTTTTCTAGAATACCTCCATATCTCAGTCCTTCATTTTGAAGAATCAGGTAATATTTCTCTATACAAATCACAGAGTCCAGGAAATGCCAGCTAGGTGAGAAGTCGTTGATATTTAGGGTTAATAAGAGGTGTAATTTCATGATGGAATAGGTGAAGTACCTGATCCTCTCTCAGTTTCTGGGGTATGTTAGTTAAGTCTTAAGGGAAGGAACTTCTGTGACTGACTTTTAGAGATATAAAAGACCTTTGAGATTCCCATATTTATGACCCAAGTGTTCAGTCTTGAATATGTTTTATATTTAAATAGAGTTGCAATATTCCTCACTGCCCTCCTTGGAGTTTTTTTTTGTTTGTTTGTTTGTTTGTTTTTACATTCCCAGAGTCCTGTATGGTGCATTATTATATTATCCTTTTATTTTTTAATGATATTCTAAAGATGTGGCTGCTAATGTATTCCATCTCCAGTGTTAGCATCTCTTCCCAGCTCCTGCGGCCTATTTTAGCATCTTTTGGGTAAAGTCCTTACCAGCAGCTTTTCTGTTGTGGCTGCCTTTTTAGAAACAATTATTTGAAAATAAAGTTCTTCTGTCCTTCTCCCGTCTTCACCCTTCCAGTTATAAATAATCAAGTGATACCCATTTATTTTGAAGGGCTCAAACCGCATTAAGCCTGTCAGTACATGGAAAAATCCTAAATACTGAAACTGTTCTCCTAAGGAAAATGTAACCAGCGCCAGTATTTTTTCTTTAAAGCAGTTTTGAGATATATTCACATACCATACAATCCATCTGAGGTGTGCAATCAGTGATTTTTAGTATAATCACAGAGTTGCACATCATAACTACAATTTTAGAACATTTTCTTTACTCCAAAAAGAAACCCCCCATATAACTCTCAGTCCCTCTATCCCTCCTTTGTTCTACATAACCACTAATCTAATTCTATCTCTATATACTTATTTATATTTACAATTTATACAAATGGAATCATACCATATGCAGTATTTTGTGTCTGATTTCCTTCACTTAGCAAAAAGTGCGTGTTTCTTGTTTTGTTGTTTGTTTTTTATTTTTTTTTTAATTTCAGAAGTTATAGATTTAAATAAAAGTCATGTAAAAAATACAACATTCTCAGTATACTCACCTATTGTTGGCACTTTGCATTAGTGTGCTTCCTTTGTCATGATTGATAAAAGGATATTAAAATATTACTCCTAACTGCAGTTCATAGTTTGCATTTGGTATATTTTTCCCATTTACCACTCAGTTTAATGGACTTGGAAGCCTTGTCCAAAATCAGTTGACCATAGACGTGAGGTCTATTTCTGAACTCTCAATTTTATTCCACTTGTCAATATATCAATCTTTATGCCAATACTATGCTGTTTTGACTACTGTAACTTTGTAGTATGCTTTAAAGTCAATAAGTGTGAATTCTTCAACTTTTTCAAGATTTTTTGACTATTCTGGGCCCCTGACCCTTCCAAATAAATTTGATAATTGGTTTTTCCATTTCTGAACAGAAGGCTGTTGAAATTTTGATTGGGATTTTATGGAATCTGTCAAAACATTTGGATAGAATTAACAACTTAACCATATTCGGTCTTCCAATCCACGGACTTGGGATTTCCTTCCATTTATTTAGGTCTTCTTTGATTACTTTTGGCAATGTGTTGTAGTGTTTTGTGTATAGGTCCTTTGTGTCCTAGGTTAAACTTATTCCTAAATATTTAATTATTTTAGTTGATATTGTAAATGGAATTTTTCCCTTGATGTCATTCTCAGATTGGTCACTACTCTTGGGTAGTGAGCTACTATTTTTGCTTGTTGATCTTTGCTGCACTCCTTTATTAGTTCTAGTTGCTTAGTTGCAGATTTGGTGGGACTTTCTATATAGAGTGCAAAATATATGTATTTCACTGCAAATAGTGAAAATTGTACTTCTTCCTTTCTGATTAGATGCCTTTTATTTCTTTTTCTTACCTAACTGTTCTAGCTAGCATTTCTAGCACAGTGGTGAATGACCATGGTGACTGTGGGCATCTTGTCTTGTTCCAGATCTTAGAGGGAAAGCCTTCAGTTTTTCACCATTCGGTACATAAGCTGTGGGTTTTTTACATATATCCTTTATCATGTTGAGAAAGTTTCCTTCTATTCCTGTCTTTTGAAGTGTTTTTATCAGGGAAGGATGCTGGATTTTGTCACTTGCCCTTTCTGTGTAAATCGAGATGATCATGTGATTTTACCCCTTTGTTTTGTTAATATAGTATATTACATTAATTAACTTTCTTATTGGACCACACTCCCATACTGGGATAATATCCACTTGTTCATGGTATATAATTCTCTTAATGTGTTGTTGGATTTGATTTGCAAGTATTTTATTGAAGATTTTTTGCATTTATATTCATTAGATAAATTTGTCTTGTTATTTTCTTTTCCCGCAGTATCCTTATCGGCTTTGGTATTAAGGTGATGTTGGCTGCAGTATCCTCATTGGCTTTGGTATTAAGGTGATGTTGGCTTCATAGAATGAGTTAGGAAGTAAAAGAAAGAAAGAAAAAACTTTCTCTTCAGTTTTTTTAGAAGAGTTCCAGCAGGATCAGTATAATTTTCTTAGAATGATTGGTAGAATTCATCTATGAAGCCATCTGGTCTTAGACTTTTCTTTGTTGGGAGGTTTTTGATGATTGATTCAGTCTTTTTATTTCTAATTGTTCTGTTGAGGTCTTCAATTTCTTCTAGAGTAAATGTAGGTTTGTTGTGTGTTTCTAGGAATTTGTCCATGTCATCTAAGTTGTCTAATTTGTTGGCATAGAATTGTTCATAGTATCCTTTTATGATACTTTTTATTTCTGTGGGGTCAGAAGTAATGTTTCCTCTCTCATTTTTTATTTTGTTTATTTACATCTCTCTTTTTTTCTTTGTCAGTATAGCTAAGGGTTTGTCAATTTTATTGATCTTCTCAAAGAACCAACTTTTGGTTTTGTTAATTCTCTCTATTGTTCTAAAGTTCTCAATTTCATTTATTTCTTCTCTAATCTTTGTCACTTCTTCCCTTAGCTTATTTTGGGACTAGTTTGTTGTTCTTTTTCTTGTTCCTCCAGGTGTGCAATTACATCTTTGATTTTAGCTCTTTCTTATTTTTTTTTTAATGGAAGCATTTACGGCTATAAATTTCCCTCTCAGTACTGCCTTCACTGCTTCTGTAAGTTTTGATATGTTGTGTTTCCATTTTCATTTGTCTCAAGACATTTACTGATTTCTCTTGCAATCTGATTGTTTAAGAGTGTGTTGTTTAACTTCCATATATTTGTGAATTTTCCAGTTCTCCACCTGTTGGTGATTTTCAATTTTGTTCCATTATGGATAGAGAAAATGCTTTGTATGATCAATCTTTTAAAATTTATTGAGACTGCTTTTTTTTATCCCAAATATGATCAACTCTAGAACATGATGCATGAGCACTTGAACGTATTTCTCGCCATTTTAGGTACAGTGTTTTGTGTCTGTTAGGGCTAGTTCATTTATTGACGTCTCCAATCATTATTGTAAAGACAGCTATTCCTCCATTCATTTTGCCAGTGTTGGCACATGTGTTTTGGAGCACCATGTTTAGGTGCATAAACATTATGGTTGTCATTTTTTTCTTGGTGAATTGCTCCTTTTATTACTATGTATTGTCCTTTGTCTCTTTTAACAGGTTTGCATTTAAAGTCTATTTTGTCTGATATATTTGTAGCTATCCCACCTCATTTTTCATTATTGTTTGCATGGAATATCTTTATCCAACCTTTCACTTTCAACCTATTTGTCTCCTTGGGTTTAAGATAAGTATCTTGTAGATAACATATAGATGGAACATACTTTTTAATCCATTCTGCCAATCTGTGTCTTTTGATTGTGGAGTTTAATCCATTAGCATCCAATGTTTTTACTGTAAAAGCTGTACTTCAACCATCTTATCCTTTGGCTTTTATATGTCATATCTTCTTTATGTCTTTTTAACCTTTTAGTTACCCTTACTGATAAATTTTATTTCTACACTCCCCTTCAAGCCTCTCTCTCCTGTGTTTTCCTTTCAGCCTGCAGAATTCCCATTAGTATTTCTTATAGGGAAGGTCTTGTTGACAAACCCTCTCAATTTCTATTTATCTGTGAATATTTTAAACTCTCCCTCATTTTTAAAGAACAGTTTTACCAAACAAAGATTTTTTTACTGGCAGTTTTTCTTTCAGTGCCTTAAATATTTCATACCATTGCCTTTTCACCTCCATGTTTTCTGATTAGAAATCAGGGCTTATCTTATTTTGGTTCCCTTCTATGTGGGAAATCCCTTTTTTCTTGCTGCTTTCAAGATTCTGTATCTTTGGCATTTGACATTCTGAACAGTATGTGTCTCGGAGTATGCCCATCAGGATTTATTCTGTTTGGAGTATGTTGTGCTTCCTGGATATGTATATTTATGTCTTTCATAAGAGTTGGGAAGTTTTCAACCATTATTTCCTCAGATACTCTTTTTGCTGCTTTTCTCCTTCTGGGACACCTATGACGCCTGTGTTTGTGCATGTGCATGCTGTTATTCAGTTTCTTGAGACATTGTTCAATTTTTGCCATTCTTTTCCTGATCTGTTCTTCTGTCTTTAAGATTTTAATTGTCCTACCTTCTAGTTTCTGATTCTTTGCAGCCTGTTCAAATATGCTGTTGTATGCCTTTAGTGTATTTTAATCTCTTCTGTTGTGCCTTTCATTACCACAAATTCTGTTATATATTTTTTCCGAGTTTCATACTCTTCTTTATGCTCTCTTCTTAATATCCTATATTTCTTTAGCCATATTTTTGTTTATCTCCTTGAACTCATCTAGGAGATTTGTTTGAATATCTTTGTTTAGTTGTTCCAAATTCTGTGTCTCCTCTGAAGCTATAATTTGTTGCTTTGCGTGGGCCATACCTTAGTGCTACTTAGTATGGCTTATAATATTTTGCTGATGTCTAGACATCTAATTATCTTGATGAGTTTACTCTGAAAGTCAGTTTCACTCCCTTGCCTAGGGTTTTATTTTTGATTGGCTTTATGTTAAAGCTCTTCTTTGACACTTGGTTCAATTTATTCTAGATCTTTAGAATTGTCTATGTTTGATCAGAATTTTTCAGATCTTTTTTGTCTGATTCTTTTCCTGGGTATGTGATACAATTTTAAGATTGCACTATTTGTGCAGTTGTTTCACCACCACCACCACTCCCTCCCTCACCCTCCCACCCTAGGAAAAGCTCCCTTTCCTGTTTCTTCTCTGGGAATCTTGATCTGTTTGTTTTTGTTTTGCTTTGTTTTATTCTCCTTTCTTTGCCTCTAGCTACTTTTGTCTGAAGGGCAAATTCTAGGAGGAGGGTCACTTCTGAGAAGAATTTCCATGATCAGTATTTCCCAGCCAAAACAGGGCCAGGGATCAAGAAGGAGAAGCAGATCAGTTCCAAAGAGCCCTGAGGAGATGGTCAGGAAAGACAGAAAGCCTTTTTGATGGCTCTAAAGCTGTGCTTTCCTGGCTTGCCCTGCAGATGATACTTTTCAGCAAATCATTCCTTACATTCCTCAGGAGGCCCTGCATGGTTAAACCCTCTACTGCCTTTGCCTCTGTCATGGGGTAGGATTGAAAGACTGACCACAGTAGACCCTGTCCAGCCTATGCTAAAATAATGGCTGGAGGGGCAGGGCACAGCCTTAATTGAAGATGATTGTATAGCTGTATAGTTTTTACAATGTGACTGTGTGACTGTTAAAACCTTGTGTCTGATGCTTCTTTTGTCCAGGGTATGGACAAATGAGTAATAATAATAATAATAGTGATAAAAAATAAATACATAATTGTGGGAGATAAAGGGTAAAAAATGGATAGGTTGAAATACCATGGGTCAATGAGATGGAGAGGTAAGGGGTATGGGATATATGAGTTTTTTTTCTTTTTATTTCTTTTTCTGCAGTGATGCAAATGTTCTAAAAATCATCATAGTGAAGAATACACAACTATGTCATGATATTGTGAGCCATTGATCAAATAATATGGTTGGACTATACATATGTGGTTATTTCTCAATAAAATATTTTAATAAATTACATCTTCAAAAGGCCTTATTTACAAAAAATTCACACCCATTGGAATGCAGATTAAGATTAAGAACATGTCTTTTGGGCAGGTACATAATTCAATTCATCACACATCCCTTTATGGACTGTACATCAGTCCATTCAGCCTCAACTCTGGAGAACATTACCTCATTATCATTATAAGACTGGGAGAGAGAAGAAGTCTTGACCAAATTCCCATGTCCAGGAAACCTGGTGCTGGTCAATTGGAGGTTCCCCAATTCCAATAGGTCCTTCTTCACACTAGGATTGCCGGCCCCTCTTTCCATCCTTATGTTCACCTTCTAACATGCAGAGTCTTTAGATGAGTTATTTACTTTCTCAAATATTTCAGGAGGCCCTCTGGAACACATTTTGTCCGAGGAGAATCACAATAAATTGCTGATGAGGCTTTTTCATAATGACGTTAGAAGACTGTAGTGTTGTAGGCTCATAAAAATCATCTTTTGGACAATGGCTAGTGCTGAAAGCAAACCCTTGTTTTATTTCATGTCCAGTAAAGATAACTGTGTGATCTTATGCAGGTATCAACCTCTTTAGTCTCACTTTTCAAACACAGAAATTAAGTGTCTGGGTCAGAGGACGTGAAAATTTTATTTTGGTTCTACAGAATTTTCCTGTGATAAAAATGTGTGAATTGGTTTTCATATCACTGCTCCTGGAAGTAGTTTTAGTGTTTTTGTTGTTGTTTGGTTGTTTTTATTTTTTGTCATTGTTGATGGTGATTTCCTTCCTTCCTTTCCTCTTTTTCTTCCTTATAACTAACTCTACAGTTTATTACAGTATATATATACACATGTACCAGGTTGAACCATGAAATTGGTGTTTGTATGTCAATAATGGTTGAATATTTGATATGGTTCAACCTATACTATTCTAGTATAAAAATCCACACTTCAAATGGCCTTAATTTTTTTTTACTGACTAGTGTAGCATCAAATTTTAAATTAGGCATTCTGTCTTAGGGTCTAAAATATTTTCTGGCCTCTGATTGAATGTGGATGAAATCTCTTTGTTATCAGGAAATTGATATACTTATATTTCTTCTTTTTCATCTTTCCTCAATTCTGGGAAGCCAACTTCCAGGTCCTCCATCTTGAACTGACAGCCTAAGAAGATCTCCTAAACTCAAGAAATCCTGACACCTGACCTATAGGTGCATAGGAGCTTACATGGAATTTTTTTTTTTTGGCATGAAAGTTCAACCTGTGCAAACATCCATACTTTTCTTTATTTTCAGGAGTCACACTACTTTAGCACCAAAAATCAGAAACTGCACAAAATTTTCAAGTAGCCACTGGACTCAGTTTTCTCTCTCATTGACCATTTGTTCTCCTCCTTTACATTCTCAACTGTACCTGCCCTGGGGAACTAAGGTACATGCATGGCAACTTTTTATCTAGTTGTATCAAATAGGTCTTCTTCATTTGGCCTGTCTCTCTTTTGCTAGAAGGATTTATTTTGAAGTTTTTGCTGTGACCTAAAAATGAGGAACATAGGGGCCTCATTTAAGGTATGTGGTGATGAATGCCGATCAGAACCATCAGAAGTGTCAAGGCCAACTTGGGTATGCTGCTTTGAATATTGCAAAGCATATGATCTTGTTTTATAGGGACTCTTACTGGAGTCATTCCTAAGCTATAGGATCTTGAGGAATGTCTCAGGTTGACTGTTGGTATCTCGACTTTTATTGACATTTTAAGAGGAACCATGTGACATCCTTGATATGTTTCAGCCAGATCGCAACTATTATGTTACTCATGTCTGCCCAAAATGTTTAAAAAGGTGTATTTAAAAGCAATCACCCTAATATTAGTTTCCTCTTGTTCCTTCCACATTCTGTGTATTCCTAAGTTTCTAGTGTTTGTTGAAAGGGTTGACTTTAAATGTTAATTTTCCTCCTACACAATCAAAAAGAGTTAGTTATTTTGGGGGATAAAATTAACTGAAATTTCTGCAGCAAAACAGATTCCAAACTCCCCACACAGTTAGGGGCACACAGAAGGAAGGAGGTATGAAAAGACGGGCTACCACCTAAGAGGTGACACCCTTGGCCTCAGGGCCTTAACTACTACCCTAACTCCTTAGGTGACTAATACTCCAGCATGCAGCCCCACACAGCCTGGAGCTCCCTCCTCATTAATCTTCCCCAAACACCCATGTTTCCTCGTATTCCACAGCTTAGTGACCTACACTGCTCTCCTTTCCATATCAGAAAAGGCACCAATTCCTCTCTTAGAATTAAACACTCCTGTGGAAGTTTCGTATTTAACTGCTTGCGTAGGGAGTATCTTTACTTTTAACAGGTTGGGTTCCTCATTGACCACAGGCTCATTCAAGACCCCCAAATTTCTGTCTTGCTGCATCTTCCAGAGATGGCTTACCTCACTAAGGCCCCAGCCACAAGTCCCCACTTAAGTTCTGCATATCCTGCCCTTCCCTTGGGGTGGAGAATTATGGCCTTCAGTATGGGCAGGAACACTTGGATTTTTTCCAAGTTGGCATCCAAAAGGCAGCTATTCCACTTGCTGATCGACAGTCTGAAGCACATGGATCTCTGTTTGGAGATTAGCACTCAACATTGGTACTTCCGGCATAATTGAGGAACTCAACCTCAACGTGCTCCTGCCAAAAGTATTGTTACAACCACTATTATGTAGTAGAAAATTTCATTTAAGGTTTATACACCCACGATCCATTTTTGTAGGTTTTTTCTTTTACCCATCCCCTTAGGTCACCAAGAAGTAGTGTATTAGCTCTTTTGAGAAGACTTTATCAAAGGAACGTTATTACACCCTTGACTTTAATCAAGAAACCCTATGGGATCAATATTTGAAAAATGTGCTTGTAAATCTTGCAAAAGTGCAGATAAAGTTAGAGATTATTATTCCTCCATGTCTGTTCTAGAGTACTGTATTGGACAACTTTCTGGTGCATACTTTTATGTTAGAAGGGTTGCCAACTCCAATTTGACTCTTTCTTTTTGTTTTTCTGCATTTATTTTTCATCTACTCCTCACCTAAGTTACTTTGCTACATTTTAGATATTATTTTAAGCCATCCTCAAACCTTTCTGAAAAAAAGCGTGGTTACCAGCAAGCACTCCAGGCTGACCCTACACTGGGCACTTCAAGGGATAGAAAGGTAAGGCCCCCAAAGTAAAAAAATTTCCTGTGATACCTGTCCAAGCTGATGCCTCCCTACCCAGCCACATTACTGACCTATTGATGTGCTGGAATTTCTATCCTAATACTCAGTTGCCCATCCAATTGTCTCCTTTATTCTCACACAGTTCCCTACTGCCCCAAATTCTTTGCCTGTGTTGGCCCTCCTGATTAACTTCATTTTTAATTCAGGTGTTTCAGTAGTCTTCCTTAAATTGATTTTCAAGTCAGTATGGTTTGGACTACCTGAGCTACTTTTACTAGGAATGAATTTTTTCATTGCAATATTCTTCAAATTTCAGACATTGCATACTGTACATCAATACCATTATTTTGCTGAATATCTCTCTTTAAGTCCCCTCCCTTGTTTTCCCTTGTTTACCTCAAATGTACAGAATTGAGTTGATCGTAATTTTTGGTTCATGAAACTCTTATCATTGAACCATTTGAGGTTTTTTTTTAAGCTACTTTATTACTTTGAATGATTTATTAAGCACCTGTAAACCACCACCCAAAAATAAAAACTAGGGTATTAACAATACCTTACCCAACACCTTATCACATTGCCTCCCACAACCTCAAGATCATCTTAATCTTGTGTTCAGCCTTTCATTGCTTTCTTTTTCATATAGTCTCATTTTCTCAATAGGTATGTCTAAAACTTTGCCTTTTTAATTTTAGTTGTTTTAACCCTAAAAAATGAATCCAAATGCATTAATCCTTTGGGGTTTGCTTTATATTACTTTGTAGTACTAATTATCTTAGTTTATATTATTACAGTTTATCCATATTGTTGTGTATGGTTGTAGTTCATTCACTCTTACTACTATATAGCATTCCATTATGTGAATTTACAACAATTTATTCATCTACTCTCCTATCAGTTGGGTTATTTCCAAGTTTCTGCTATTATAAACAATGTTACTGTGAACCTTCTTCTTCTTGTCTCCTTTTGTTCAAGTACAAAATTTATCTTGAATATGTACCTGTGGGTGAAATCACTGGCCAATAGGATAGACAAATGTTCACTTTAAGGAGTATTCTAGTTTGCTAGCTGCAAGAAAACGCTAGTTGCATTTCTCAATGCAATGTATGAGAAATAGAACAGCTTTTAAAAATGAGAATTTAGTAAGTTGCCAGTTTACAATTCTAAGACTGAGAAAATGTCCCAATTAAAATAAGTCTATAGAAATGTCCAATCTGAGGCATTCAGGGAAAGATACCTTGGTTCAAGAAGGCCGATGATGTTCAGTTTTTCTCTCTCAGCTGGAAGGTCATGGCATCTGCTAGCTTTCTCTCCTGGCCTCTTGCTTCATGAAGCTCCCTGGGAAACATTTTCTTTCTTCATCCTCAAGAGTCTCTGGCTGGTGGACTCTCTGCTTCATGGTTCTGCATCTTTCTGAAGCTTACTCCAAAATTCTTCTTCTTTTATAGGATTCCAGTAAACTAATTAAGATCCATGTAGAATGGGGGGAAACACATCTCCATCTAATCAAGTTTAATACCCACAATTGATTGAGTCACATCTCCATGGAGATAACCTAATCAAGTTTCCAACCTATAGTACTGAATAGGGATTAGAAGAAACCGTTGCTCCCACAAGATTAATTAGGATTAAAACATGGCTTTTCTAGGGTACATAAATCCTTTCAAACTGACACAGGAAGTAATTCCAAACTGTTTTCCAAAATTATCACACCATCAGTGATGCAATCCACACCTTCCTCGAACTTGGTTTTGTTAGATTTCTAATTCAAATACATTTACTTAAAAAGGAAAATTTATATCCTTTTCATAGGTAGAAAATTAGTGTCATGTCATAAATAGAAGCAAACCATGAACATTAATAAAAGAAAAGAAAAATGTTTAAAATTTATCATTAGATGCTCTTGTCTACTGTAAATAGTTTATCTGATGTTGCTGTTCCTTTTATTAAAAGGAAGGGTCAACCATGATGGCAGTGTAAGGTGCTCCAGTGTGCCATCATCCCCATAGAATATTTGAACAAGTAGCAAAAACTGGCAATGCAATCTTCCTCAAACCTCTATAAAACAGTTAAAGGGCTGTAACTAAGCAAGTACAGAAACAAGAAAACGCAGATTTAAAAATGGTGGGGTAAGTGCATGGAAAGCTTGCTGGCCCCTCT
Source organism: Myrmecophaga tridactyla (assembly GCA_004026745.1). Taxonomy (NCBI): domain Eukaryota; kingdom Metazoa; phylum Chordata; class Mammalia; order Pilosa; family Myrmecophagidae; genus Myrmecophaga; species Myrmecophaga tridactyla. Next base: position 71,848 of record PVIY010004353.1, read on the forward strand.
CCCATCACATCCCTGGTGTTGAGTGTATCTGGGCAGTACTCCCTTTGTGTGTCCCTCACCCTATTCTGGAGGGAGCACAGTTACCCCTATGCACATACTGGTTGCCTGAATGTTGGTGCCAATCTATTGGGTGGCATCCTGAAATACTGAACCAGGAAACTCATTCTCTGGCTTGACCTCCCAGAACTTACCTTACAAGCAGATGCAGCCTGTAGAGTGATAAGGCAAGTATGCGAAATAATTAAATCAAAGCAGCAGAGAAAATCAGGAAGGGAAAGGAGGCATTACTACCATTCTACAGATAAAAAAGATTACCAGAAGATACTATGAGTAGGTCTACACCAACAAATTAGACAACCTAGATGAAATGGACAATTTCCTAGTAACACACCAACTATCTACACTGACTCAAGAAAAAATAGAAGATCTCAATAGACCAGTAATAAGTAAAGGGATTGACTTAGTCATCTAAAACATCTAACAAGGAAAAGCCCAGGACCAAGTTTTACCAAATATTCCAAGAAGAATTAATATCCCAAAAAACATTCCAAGAAGAATTAATACCAATACTGTTAAAACTCTTCCAAAAGTGAAAGGAATATTTCCTAACTCATTAAATGAGCCCAATATCACCCTAATACAAAATCCAGATAAAGATTCCATAAGAAAAAAATATTACAGACCAAATCCCTTATAATTATTGATGCAAAAATTCTCAACAAAATATTAGCAAATCAAATCAAACAGCACATTCAAAGAATTATAGACCATGATGAAGTGGAATTTATCCCAAGTATACAAAGATGTTCAACATAAGAAAATCAAGTAAGTTCCAAAACACCATTCATTGGACAAAGTGGAAAAAAATACATGACCATCTCAGTTGATGCAGAAAGGGAATTTGACAAAATCCAGTACCCATTCATGATGAAATGGAATAGAAGGAAACATCCTCAACATGGTAAAAGGGCATCTATGAAAAATCCACAACTACCATCATACTCAATGGTGAAAGACTAAAAGCTTCCCTTCTAAGATCAGGAACAACACAAGGATGTCCACCATCACCACTGGTATTAAAAATTATATGTTTAAACGTATCTAAATTGAAAAGAAGATGTAAAACTTTTCCTATTTGCAGATGACATGATCCTACATATAGAAAATATGAAAAATCCACAGCAAAACTAGTAGAGCTAATACACAAATTCAGCACAGAGGTGGGGTACAAGATCAACTTGTAAAACTCAGTAGTGTTTCTACATATTAGTAATGAACAATCTGAAAAGGAAATTAAGAAAAAAAATCCATTTATAATAGCAACTGAAAGAATCAAATATATAGGAGTAAAATTAGCTAAGGATGAAAAGGACTTATACATGGAAAAGTATCAAATTTTCTAAAAGAATTTTTAAAAAGACCCAAATAAATAGAAGGACATTTTCTGTTCCTTTATTGGAAGACTTAATATTGTCAAGATGTCTATTACATCCAACATAATGTACAAATTCAATGTGAGTCTAATCAAAATTCCAACAGCTCTTCTTTTTAGAAATGGAAAAGCCAATGATGAAGTTTGTATGAAAGGGTAGGTGACTCTGAGTAGCCAAAACCATCTTGAAAAAGAAGAATGAGGTTGGAGGACTCACACTTTCTGATTTAAAAACTTATTACAGAGCCACAGTAATCAAAACAGCATGGTACTGGCACAAGGAAAGACATAGATTAATGGAATCAAATTGAGAGTTCATAAATAAAGCCTTACATTTATTTGTGACAAGGATGCCAAGTTCACTTATCTCTTCAACAAATGGTGTTTTGAAAACCGGTTGCTCATATGCAAAAGAAAGAAGGTGGGCTCCTATTTCACATCATATACAAAAATTAACTCAAAATGGATCAAAGGCCTGAATAAAAGAATGAAAACTATGAAAGTCTTATAAGAAAACAGGAAACATCTCATGTTAGAAAATGTTTTCTTAGACTTTACACCGAAAGCACAGACAACAAGTGAAAAATAGATAAATGGGACTTCATTATGAAAATAAAATGATAACCTACAGAATGGGAGAAAATATTTGGAAACCACTTATCTGATAAGGGTTTAGTTTTCAGAACATATGAAGAAATCCTACAACTCAACAACAACAACAACAACAAAAAAAACAACCCAATTAAAAATGGGCAAAATACTTAAGAAGCTTTACAAATGGCCATAAAGCACATGAGAAGATGTTCAGCATCATTAGTCTTGAGGGAAATGCAAATGAAAACCGCAATGAGATACCATTTCACACTCACTAGAAAATATCTGGTGGGGGTGACAGAAAAGTTTTGGTGATAGATGGTGTTGATTCTAGCATGATATTGTGAGTATAATTAACACTCTTGAATTATATATATTTGGAATGGTTAAAAGGTGAAATTTAGGTTGTATGTATGTTACTAGAATAAGACTTTTTAAATATAGAAGACTGTAGTATACAAACCGTAAATCCTAATACCTAATTCCCTTCCCCAACATCTCTGAAGGTGTTATTTCCTATGCAGAACTGAGCCCCAGTTAGAGTACCTGCTCATGCATAATAATTAGCATTAATTTTAGCTCAAGTTAGATTATATACAATGAGTTTTAGTGCTGAGTTTTCATTGCCTTGATATGTGAAATTAGGTAAGCATTGTTTTATGTCAACTCTCCTGAAATGGGATTTGACTGATCTATCATTCTCCTGAAAGCGGTCTTATGAAACAGAATGAGGGAGCCTCTCTAAAATCATTTTAGTCCTCTCAGGCAATAGATTACTATCTGTTCTAGTTTGCTAGGTGCCGGAATTCAACACACCAGAAATGGATTGGCTTTTAATAAAAGGGGATTTATTTCGTTTGTTCTTCAGAGGAAAGGCAGCTAACTTTCCACTGAGGTTCTTTCTTATGTGGGAAGGCACAGGATGGTCTCTGCCGGCCTTCTCTCCAGGCCCCTGGGTTCCAACAACTTTTCCCGGGGTGATTCCTTTCTGCATCTCCAAAGGCCTGGGCTGAGCTGCAAGTGCTGAGATGAGGAATGCTGAGCTGCTTAGGCTGTGCTACGTTGTGTGCTCTCATTTAAGCACCAGCCAATTAAGTCAAATGTCATTTATTGTAGCAGGCATGCCTCCTAGCCAACTGCAGATGTAATTAGCAACAGATGAGGTTCATGTACCATTGGCTCATGTCTGCAGCAACAAAACAAGGTGCCTTTACCTGGTCAAGTTGACAACTGAATCTAACTACCACACTATCATACTCCCCCCTCCTATAAAATCTGTCAATTGGTTTGATGAGAGATAATTCTATTTCAGCTCTGAGACAGTAAACATTCTTTCACCTCATTCACAATCAAGACAAAAGATATTCATGATTGCATGGACATTTCCTCTCCCAAAGTATTTTATTGACCCTGAGAAAAAGTGCTGGAAATGAGGGAGAACATTGGTGCTGCTGTGTGGGATAAGGTTGGAGAATGTTATTCACAGGAGGCCAGAATCAGATCCTGGGTGAATTGAAAGGGGTCCTTATGAGGTATGAATCATGTCCAAGATCTGGCCCATACTTAAGATTCTGAGTCTGTCAATGAAGTTGGTCAAATTGGCAGAAATGTCTGTTTCAGACTGTGTGAACACCAGAGAGCTATAAAATTGCTCTGAGTGGAAAACTCAACTCTAGCAGAAATTACAAGTCTGCAGCCAACACCACCAAGTGAACTAAAAACCAACCAGAATATTAAAAAAACAAATGACCACAAACCATACAAAATGCTCAGATCCGAGGTATAAAGAAAAATACACCAAGGACTCCAAAGGTCTGATTTATTTAAGACCTGGGTTCTTGCAAATGCATAAAATTACACAATTACTCATAGAAAATCAGTCTTCAATGTGTTTTGCACCAGGCAGAAGATATGTGAAGAAAAACCCCATTTATATAGGAAGCCAGTGGTTACTGTGACTTATTAGGCAATTTCCCCATCGTGCAATCCTGTGTGAGCACCAGGCCCAGCATGGAACCCTAACCTGGAGAATAAATCAAGATGCAGCCAGAAGGCCTAGAAAATGCTCAGATTAAAGAGCATATTTATTTGCAGTTTGGCATGGAGATGACCAAGTAGGGAGACTGGGAATCTTAAAGAAAAAAATACTTTCCCCTTGGGCTCCAACAACAAAAGAAAAGTTTTCCCTGGGGAAAGCCATTCTACAATTCACTCTCCTCTCCTATGAGACATTAAGACATGAATGGAGTTCCTGCCTCCCTTCCAAGGTAGCAGAGGTAGCTCTTGGACCACAAAGGTGGAGCCTCTGATCAGAGGGAGCTGAGAAGCTAGGCCCCTCAGGGGCTTTGCTGTAAGTACCCAGCACTCTATCTGAAAGTCCTATCCTCTCTGTGTCCACCTCCCTGAGGTGTGACTCCTCAGTACTTGTCCAGTAGATTGAGTTTTGCATTGAACTGCACATTTTCAGAATACAAGGGCAGGAGAAAGGAGATTAGGTGATAATCCTGATGTCATGTTTATTGTTGAAAACAACGCGTATATATTAGTCTAAACTTCCCTACACCTGCTCCCTCTATGATGCTGGCTTCTCTATCTAAAAAAAAGATTTTATTTGGGATGCATGAAGACTTTTAAGGAAAGTTCATTGAAACAGATGCTGGTAATAAGACTGAATCTCTACCATGTTTCCCTCAGAGCAAAGATGTCTATGTTTCAATTTATCAAGTGATAGCAACACATCAGCAATTAATGCTAGAACTATTTTAAGCTATTAAACCATCATTAACCTGCATTCTCAGAACACTGTTAGGCTCAGCTGTCGAAAAAGAGAATTTACAAAGTTCCAAGGTTAAATTTGGGAAATATATCTGAGCTTGAAAACAAAGCTATACTTGGGCACTGTGGTTTCAAGAATTATATCTTGAAGAGATAAACTGAATAATTACTAAAGTTAATTAAGTGGTCATAAGTTTTAAATGCCTTGCTACCACACCTTTGGAGTGAGATTATAAAATACAGATGGCACTTCTCATTTGAGGGAGGGCACAGACTTTAAATCAAAAAGTTTCAGGATTATCCTTAAATGAATTATTTGTATCCCATTTTGTTTTACCAGTGAAAGTTTTAGTGACTAATTGTTAAATTGGAAGATAGATATAAGAACAGTCCAGTGTGGTTTTTTTTCCAGTAAGACTAAATGATGGAAAAGAAATTCTACTTCTTGTAAGTAATTGATGAGTTTATGGCCTAATTTGAGTGGAATCACACAGAAGGGTTTTTTTTCCTCCTTATTTTGGGGCCCATCCAGATTCACTACTAATATGCTTTTAAAAAATCAAGAAGGAACATATCCAAACCTCAATTCATAGGAATGGAATTAATATTGCTATAAAAACAAGAGTAAGGGAATAAACTCTGGAACTCTGGCTAACAGGAACCATTGAACTTAGCAGTGATATGAACCTCGTGATTCATTTCGGGAAAGGGCTTCTCTCTGCCACTTTCAGAAGGGGACTCAAACACTACATCAGCTATTAGCTCAGCTTTTTAAATCAAACATATTTAAAACCCACGAAAACCACCAAGAAAAAGAAGTGTGTGATATATTCACCAATGTATTTGAAGAGATGAGATGCTCTGAAGAAATTTTTTTTTACTTTTTATACTATTTCTTTTAAATAGGAAAAAAGTTAGAAAAATAAAGCTTTGGGGAAAATTTTCAGTTCTGTTCAAATGAAAAACATTTCAGGCATTTTTTAAAATTTTATTTTACCTTAAACGGTCTTGTTTTCAAGTAAATATGACACATGCCATTTAAAAACTTCAAGATGGGAGAAGAAAAGTAAGTCATACGCTTTCAATTAAAATAAGTTCTTTCAGCCTCCCAGAGAGCATTTAAGTAGTCTGTGAGAGCCTGAGGAATAGATGCAGTATTTATCCTTCGACAGAAAGGAGGTGGTGATGTGCTGATGCTGTCCCCAAACTCCTGCTTGTGGTCTAGCCTCACCCAAATTTCCCCACATGCTTAGAGGAGGAGGCTACTTACTCTCTAGGTTGAAGCAAATTTTTCTTTCATATATTTATCAGATTATGCTGCAGTGATAAGCCCTCAAATCTCAGTGTCCACAAACACAATGATTTACTTTGTGTTATGCCACACAAGTATATATCCATGGTCGGCAAGGGGTCTCCAATCCTTAGAGTCACTCCGGGACCCAGGCTAAGGAAAGGTTGTTGGAGGTTGCATCTGGATGTTGGAGGTTGTCGTGCTGAAGCAGGATAAAATAGATTAACTGTAAACCCCTAGTTTCCTATTCAGCTCTGAAAGGGTTGACAGACGAATTGTTTCTTATCCAGCTCCAAAGGAACTAATAAAGAGCTACAAATTTTAGATGCAAACTTCCTGGGACGAACATTTCTCTAAAGCTCCCAAACCTCCCCAAACCATAAAAACTTGTAAAATTCTGGTCCCAAAGGAAACTCTTTGTTAATGATAGAAACATAGGGTCATATAGATGGTTAATCATTTGCCCAAAGACAATTTTTAGATATGTGACAACAAACCATGAATTCTGCTAGCTGTCTCCTCCTAGAAAGAAGACACCTAATATTCAAAGTTTACTATTGAAACCTGCTACCCACAAAACTTCCCTGTAAAACAACCAGCCCGCTCTACTCAGTGCATGTCCCTCCCTTGGGCATGTTCATGTTAACCTCTTTAACGTGTACTCTCTCGTTTTAATAAACTTCTCATTTTAATACTTTACCGCTTATTCTTACTGGCCCTCTCATCCCTAAATTCTTTTAGTTTTGAGATTAATGGACCTGGATCGGGGCTCAACTGGCATCATTGCCAGCCAGACACCTGTCGCAGTGCCGGATGGAAAGAGAGCTCCAGAAGATCTTGCACCAGCAATTAAATGCTTAGCTCTGAAGTGATCCACAACAGACATTGACAAGATGACAGACATTGACAAGATGATTCTACTCAACAGTAAGGAAACCAGGAAGGACAGTCATTCCCTGTGCTGGAAATACTAGGTGAGTTGCATTAAAACCCAGTCTCACAAGGAATTGTATACCTACATCAATTACTTAGAGTTTGGACTCCAATCATTCCTTCCTGACATGGAGATGTTAAGGAATTCTAAAACCACTCGCAATTCATGAAGTGAATTGTGACCTCATTTTTTGATCACAAAAGATCAGCTTCAAATAAATATATGGGCTCTTTTGAGAATGATTATTATCAAGCTAGAAGTTGGTATTCTAGTTTACTAGTTGCTGGAATGCAATATACCAGAAATGGAATGGCTTTTAAAAGGGGAATTTATTAAGTTGCAAGTTTGCAGTTCTAAGGCCATGAAAATGTCCCAATTAAAGCAAGTCTATAAAAATGTCTGAATTAAAGCACCAACAAGAGGTTACTTTCACTCAAGAAAGGCTGATGAAGTTCAGGGTTTCTCTCTCAACTGGAAAGGCACGTGGCGAACATGGTGAAGTCTGCTAGCTTTCTCTCCAGGCTTCTTACTTCATGAAGCAGCCCGAGGGGTGTTTTCCTTCTTCATCTCCAAAGGTCTATGACTGCGTGGGCTCTCATGGTTCTCGTGACTCTTGGACTTTTTTACAAAAATGCTTCCTCTTTTAAAGGATTCCAGTTAACTAGTCAAGATCCACCTGGAATGGGTGGAGTCACATTTTCATCTCATCAAAGGTTATTACCCACAATTGGGTGAGTCACATCTCCATGGGAACAATCAACAAGCTCCCAGCCAGCAATATTGAATGAGGATTAAAGGATATGGCTTTTCTGGGGTCGACCACAGATTCAAACTGACACAGTTGGGCATAAATTTACCTTAGGTATTAATAAGTCAGATAACTCACCAATTATCAACCCACTGCGAATTTATCTGAGCTCTCCTCTTCATTAATATTACAACACAGAAGAGAAATCACTAATTGGAAACTGCTTTCCCTCCATGAGGCCACAAAATATGACTCAGCTTTCTGGTCATAAATAAAGAGAAGTTTTCAGAAAATAATTTTAATAGTTGTCAGTTCATGATTATTTTGAATATATCTTGGGGATTTTGCAACTGTCTAGGATAAATCCTTCAAAATAAAATAGTACTCATTTTAGTATTGAATGAAGTTAGTGTCTAACTTTATTTTCAGTCTAACATCTATTCTGTGGAAGCTTGCACATTGGATTGTGTTGAATTCCTAATTTTAATATAATCACAAAACTTGAGAAGTTGCTATAATTAAATATTACAGCTAGGAATAATCTACTAAATATGTTAAATTCAAAAATTAAAGAAATATTGAGTTTAGAGATCAAATTTTGAAACTTTTATTTTATAAGTGAAATCTTCTTTTCTCTTTTCCCCAAGTAAAAACTTACTCAGAACTCTAAAATATTAAAAGGGAAAGCAAGGCTCCTTTCCTTGACACAGAGTTACAGGTATTGGGGGTTGAGAAGGGGATTGTGGGAGTTGAGGCAATGTTGTGGTTACAGCCTTTTGACCTTGACCATTTGGCCTTTCCCTTGCGCCCCTCCGACACATGATGGCTCCTGAGGCAGTTCCAGAAACCTCTAGAGTTATAAAGAGCACTAGCTCAAATTTGCTGCCTAATCCAACTACTGTTTTACCAGGTGTGATGAGATAGAGAGAAGTAAACCAGTGGACCCCAAATGGCACAGATAATTTGTTGAAAAGTGAGGAGCCTAGAAATGAAAGATTGAGGTTTGGGGCTTTAAAAAGTTGTAAAAACGGACTCCAAGACTGGAACATGTTTTGGTAATATTTGCTAAATAAATACATAGCACCTCCATCAACACATATTTATTGAGTCTCCACTTTGAACTGGGCAATATATCCAAGGTGCCATGGGATTTTTTAAAAATTCACATTTTCTGCCCCCAAGGAGCTTGCCATCTAGTTTGGAGAAGAAAAACATTACCTACTTATCTATCTTTCTAACTCTAGTATCCATTCATCTATGTTTTCCACGAGTGCATTCTCAATAAATATTTAATGAACATCTTATCTCTTAAGCATACTCTAGGTCAAGTTCCACACATCTCCTTTACCTTTTTATATTTTCTCCATCTTTACTGCTTACCCTTTTCCTTTTCTTGTTTCTGATCACTTCGTTCTTTTTTTTCTTTTCTTTTCTTTCTTCTTCTTCATCACCACCATCTTAAATATCCCTGTTGGCTAGCTAAAGCCTAGGATTTCTTTTACCATGGAAAAATAGCCTTTCTTTCATTCCACATTTAAAGATAAAAGGATTAAAATGCAAATGAATAGTTGAATGTACAGGTTGTGCTTTTGTGAGTGGATTTCAGTTAAAGTGCAATTAATCAATCCATCATCAAGCATAAGTGACGGATAACAGAGTCTTTCCTGTTTTCATAGGTGTAGTAGGAAAGAGAGAAGGGGAGTGAAGACAGTAAGAGGCCTTTGGGCAAATGAAGAGAATGGTATAGAGGTGCCATCTAGAATGCAAAGGGGGTGGAGATAAAGTGGCCTGGGACTGCCAAAATCTTGATGGTTTTGCTGGAGAAAATAGAAGCATTATCCTGAAGTATCTGTGTAGTGCAGCTGCAAAACGAAGGCAGCTCTACGTGATTTATGAAAGGGCTAACATGATTTATGAAGACTTAAAAAAACATCAGCACACAGCTGACTTTTTATAAAGGAGCGTTTTTCCCCGGGGATTCAAGAAGCTTGGAATTTAATGAGGGAAACGGAATCTACAATGAGAGACGATAAGGAAATGAGACTGTTTCTCACACAGACATACCAGAATTTATGTATCCTGATCCTCTGGTCTTCCTTGGCCTCAGCCAAAACCAGCTACTCGTTGTTCCCAAAACACTCGTTGGAACTCTTCCACTCTGCCCTTCATCCTGACACCCTTTCTAATATGCACCAGCCCTGGGGGGCTTTCTCAGAACCTTTTGTCTGCCTGGAATCTTGCCCCAGCTCCATTCCTCCCCTCCCCCACTGCTGCCAGTTGAAATTCTATACATCTTTCAAGTAGGAATCCAAAAGCCACATGGGCTCTCTTTTCCCTCCCAACTTCAAGAGCACTCTGTTTATGTTTCAATCATAGCATGTAATATAGTTTACTTTTTTGCTATTGGTAAACATATCCTCTTAGGAGTGTATTAAAATAAAGACAAAAAAGCAATTAAAAATAAACCAAGAAAGTGTTAGGTCTAGGTCACCTGCGTGGGTCCAGTGGTACGATGTATGTGGATAACAGGATAGCAAAGAAATCCCATCTCCTATTCTGTTTCCATTGTCTCTGCATAGAGATTAGGGGGTGCTTTTGTTTGTTTTCCCAGCAAGATACAAGGGTTGTGTCCTGCCTCAGTACAGATACTTATTGTCATTGTTCGTTGAGGGATTATGGGAGAAGAAAGAGGTACCCCAACTATCTTTGTATATTTACAAAGATGGAATTTTGAAAAGAAAAAGGAAAATTGCATGGCAAATATGGTCACCTATCCACCAAAGATTTATGTTCTCCTTCCATAAATTAGAGTGTGGCTGGAATAACACTCCCTGCCAAGGTAGAGTCATGTGACTAGTTCTCACCAGTCAAAAATAAGGAGAGGTGATAGAATGCTAAGGAGCAAGTGTAACTTTTCCAGGTTCTCTTTCTCCCCTGAAGCCTTGGAGGATGACAGACCCATAAGCCACTGGGTCCCTAACCATGATGAGGAAGTTATGATGGTTATGAACTGCTCTGAGAATGAAATAAACTTTTATTGCATTGCCCCAATGAGATTTTGAAGTATATCTGTTACGGTAGTGAGTGTTCCCTTAACAAATACAGATGCGTTCCTCAAGCTATAGCCAGGGAGCATTGCACTGACTCCTGGAACTATTCCGTGTCAAGTCTGTATGTTGTTAGGAACGGAAATTAGCACCACCAGCACCTAAGAATATCATACTTACCTCAGAGTCCTTTTTGAAAGATTCCCTAAAGAAGCAGGACAGTGAAATGCATTAATATTTCTGGTATACTTGATGAAAACAAGAGATCTGACAAGGCTTTCTGATATCCTTAAAGACAGGGCAGATTCGTAAATGACTGAACAGCAGTGGTTGCCCTACATTGATTATTAGACTGATGTTATCTGGAGAATGGCTTTAATGGAATGTGACAGGACACTATGCTATCTTTGACACTGCCCTGCTTTGTAAGTATTTTTAGAGACTTCATACAAGATGCAAAACGATATTCTTATCAGATTAGAACCATTTTGAAAAAGGGATGGATCATGCTGTGTTCAACAACAGAATTAAAAGCTAGGCTAAGATTTGGCACACATTTCCTACTAATGGCCACACAGCAGCTATTTTAGGTTTTGTGGGTCAAAAAAGTAAATGCAGGATTTTATATAGATACTTTCATATAAAATTGTTATGTCACAAAATATTCTTCTTTCGATTTTTTTTTTTCAACCACTTACAAATTTACAGACTATTCTGGTTTAGTTTCCTAGGTTGCTCCAGAAAATACCATGAAATGGGTTGGTTTAAAAAATGGGAATTTATTAGCCTACAGTTTTGAGGCCAGGAAAATGTCTGAATCAAGGCACCATCAAGATAATGCTTTCTTCCCAATCCTTGGCTCCTCTGCCACATGGCAAGGCACATGGCGGTGCCTCCTGGTCTCTCCCTTCTCTTCTTGGTTCCGTATGAGCTTCTTACTTCCTGTGGCTCTCTGTATCTCTGTGTATATTCATTCTGCTTATAAAGGATTCCATTAAGAGGATTATGACCCATCCTGAATGAGGTGGGTCACACTTTAATTGAAGTAGCCTTATCAGAAGCCAATGACATTATACCCACAGGAATGGGGTATAATTTAAAAATATTGTTTTCTGGGATACATACAGCTTCCAACCACCACACATTCTTTGCTCCTAGGTCATGCTAAAAGTAGTGGTGGGTGAGATTTGTCCCATAGACCACAGTTAGCCAATCCCTGACCTAGAATGAAATATTGGAGTGAATATAAAAAGATGAAGTTATTATAGATTAAAAACAAGATGCTGACATTAGACCAAAGAACCTGCCTTACGCACTTAAGAAGTGGGAAACGAGGCTTAGAGGGAGAATGATTTTAAGTGATTTTTAATTTTGTCTCTTTTTTTCTTTATTAGCTGAGTTGTGGTTTTACAGCCCAATCATGCATAAAATACTGGATTGCCGTATACCTCCCCAGCCCACACCTCACATTGCTGTGGAACATTTGTTACAACTGATGATAGCATATTATTATAACCATACATGGTTTAATTTAGGGTTCACTGTTTGTGTAGCATAGTTTCATGGATTTCTTTTTAAAAATTTATTCTGTTACCGTATATACAATCTAATATTTCCCCCTTTTAATCATATTCAGATGTATATTTCAGTTTTAAGAGATTTTTACATATTCTTACCTGGACCATGTTACATTGCAACAATGGTTGGAAATTCAGGGCACAAGTACAAGGAGGGAGAGAGGACATTTGATTTGGGATATTTGATGAACTGCTCCACAAGAGAGACCACTGTGCTTTTAGGGCACAGTGAGTCAGCAAAAATATTTCCGCTGGGCTCCAGGCGACTCAAGCTCCCAGTGATGATTGGCCTAGACAACACTTCATACCTTTGAGACTTGAAGAGTCTGTTTCTCTGCTTTTCTATTTAGGCTTCTTGAAGATTCTACCTCCCACCATAAATGTTTCAAAAACATTTACTACTGAGCGAACTACAAGAACTTGCAAATTGCTTTGCACATTCCCTTAGACGAGGAAGGAAAAATTCTCTGAGTAGAGGAAGTTGGTTATGGGATTCAACGCAAAGTTTGGCTCCTATTCTTTTCAACCTGGCCTTTAGGAACAGCATCCCTAGGAATTTATTCCCACCCTCAAACTGCATCATTGCAGTGCAGGACAAATGCACCTTGCTCATCGGGCTTTCAAATCAAAATAACCTCCGATGCCCTCTCTCCAACACTCACCCCCACATATCACATTACAGGGTGGGAAGCTTCCCCTGGAAAGGCAGGCTAACCAACCTGGCTCATAAACAGACAGCATACCAGCCCTCAGCCATTTAACGAGTGTCATCCAGGACTCACATGCTGGCTGCAAAAATAAAGTCCTCAGTGCAAGAAACGGAATGCCGCGGCAGGCACCAGGGATCTTTCAGCGAAAGTAATTTAGAGAGCTCACGTTCAGTGCTCCGGTGCTTTGATAAGCATTTAGAAAGGGTCCTATTACCACTGAAAATTAACAGGCAGCCTGGGCTGGATATTGCCCCAAAGGGGAGGGGTCAGCAGAAGGTCACCCCAGCATAGGGCCTGCCCGGAAGCCCTGCACCCCTCAAGTTCTCACACGTCCCGGGCAGACATTGTTCTCAGAACAAGTTTCATCAGAAGAGCCGGGCCTGGGTGCCAGAGTAAGCAGTTTATTCTTTCCAAGACAAGAGGGAATTGGTTGCTAGCTGCTTCTCTGTGAGGCTAAGGTTAGTAACGAAACCAGCCTGCAAATCTTGTCTGCTAGGATCTCAAACAAAAGAAGTATAAATGTCTCCTCTTTTCTGTATACTAAATCTCACAGTCTTTACAGACACTGAAAAGCTTGTTGTTCTAACAAGAAGTTTTCTTAAGTGATGAACCCCACCTGTTCCTTCTGCTCCCAAGGGATCAGTCAATTAACTCAACAATCCCTCCATTTCCCATGTGGATTTAATCAGGAAAACAGAGACTTGGCTGCGATGGGCCCTTTGTGGTTATTCCTGACCCGTTTCTAATTGACCAGGACCAAGGGGGACTGGCAAACCAGGGGGAGGCAGTAGTAGCAGTGGGCAAACAGGTCCCAGAAAGGGCTGGGGTGTCTTCTTTGCCCTATGCCCTGAAGCCCAGATATTTGGCAATGCTTTCAGGTTTCAGGCTTTGTGGAATATGCTAGAAACTCCAAGGAGAGCTGGATTCGGGATGTGCATGGATGAGATTGGACAAAGGGGAAAGGATACATTTATTCCCTGCTTATTCACTGCAGAGTTTAGCAAGTTCTGCATCTCACCAAACTGCTCCCCTCCTAAGGACAGGTAACAAAACTTAGGGAGGTTCAGTGAAACGGTATTCTGTGTACTCAGTGGGGCACATGGGGCAAACGTGGAGATGAGAGGCATGATAGCAGATCTTGAAGAAACAAGGCGCTCCTGTGTGCTCTCCTCTGAACTGCCCAGTTGGTAACTGGCCCTGAGGGTAGGGATTGACCTTGCTGGTCTTTGTGCTCACTGCCCTCATGCAGTTGCAGAGAATGAAGTCTCTTCTCCAACCACACTCCCCACGTGGCTCTGCTCCAAGCTGACAAGTTGAGCCAGACTTCCACCGTCACTGTCCCGGGACTCCCATCTATTTTTATCATGTGCTATTCAAAACCTTCAGAGTCAAGGTGAAGTTCTAAATGGCATCCAAGGCCTCTTGGTTTCTGGGCCCTTCCTGTCTCTCCAGTTGCCTCTATCGATGTTTTCTCTCAGTCTCTCCCACTTCTCCTTGTGAACTACTTGCCTCCATATCTCTGCTCTTCCTCTGTTCCTCCACTGTCTGGGCCTGCAGCCCGCAACACACATACACACACACACATACCCCACCAGGCTAGCGCCTACTAACCACGTACAAATCAGCATTGATCTCACTCTCAGAAGCCTTTCCTGGTTCCCCAAATCTTTCTAAGATATTTCTAAGTCCCCCCTAAGATGCTGTACTTTCCCCATAGTTCAATTATCACACTGTCTATATCTGTATCACCCACTACACAGGAAGTTCCACAAAGTTAGAGGCCATATCTGTCCTTTTCACCATTTTTGAGCACCTAGCACTCAGCCTGGAATTTAGTACTAGCATGGGTGAAAACTGGCTCATTAAATGAATGAATAAATGGGCTCTCCCATTGCTCTGTTCCCACTGAGTTGCTGAACCTACATTACAACCCTTCATTCTGTGTCCATGCCCATGGATGCTCTACCTAATGGATGCCACATGCCAGCAGCTGCGCTGGACTTCCTCCCACACTACCTACATGTGCCAACACCAACTCCCATTTCAGTGGGGAGCTCTGTTTCAGGTCCTGGCCTCTCCTAATCTCCTCCCTTGGGCTTCAGTTAACTTGGCCTTTCTGTGTAGTACCAATAGACATAACAAACAGAGTTTGAGAAAAATGCAACTTAGCAATAACATCTTCAGAATTTTAGTCCAATAGCATGTTCTGGGTGAATCTACACATGCAGCTGCCCAGGAAGCCAGTGTGCTGGGAGACATTTCCTGCAATACTGTGTTGATAAAGGGGATGCAGCAACCTCTCCTACCATTCATCATAACAAACCAGTAGAGCCAAACACAGTTTAGGACATCACACGGGGAAGAAATGAACAAAGCAGGTTCTCTTTAGGGGAGAAACATGACATGCCAGCATATCATAAATCAAGTTGAAGGTAAAAAGGAGAGAGGACTTAATACATAAGAGATCTCTACAATGTCTGAAGGTTGTCAGTTGAAAAGTATATTAGATCGGAGGAACTATGGATGTGCTATGTTGGAAAGGGGCCGGTCCATGAACCCTCTTAACTGAAACCAAAATTTAACTGTGTGCCTTTATTTCCAGCAGAGAGAGAAAGAGAATCCATAGCTTTAATTTATTTCTAAAAGAGGTCCTCAAAATATTAAAGAGCAAAGAAGAATTGAAAGTGAAAAAGAAATTAAAACCACTGATGTTGAGCATCAAGCAAAATGGGAGGGAGACCAGTGGCACGATCTAGTAAGCAATGAGTATGTCCACTTGAGGAAGGGGCAAGTGAAAAAACAGAAGCAAAGGGGAAATTCCAGATTGCTTATGGCATATACTTATAAGGAAGCCCCTGAGACAAGGCTTTCAGAAGACGTATCTAATGTACATTTTGCTGAAGCCTCAGAGCTCCTCTAGCTGGGCTCTGTAATTTGCCTCAGCTGGCCTTAAATGTCTGGTTTTTCAGTATGTCACACCTTTGGTATGATATATACCTTTTGCATGATTATATATTTTCTCCTAGAAAGTCTTTAGCTGTACACAATTGCTAGGTAGTATTGAAAAGAAAGCAGATGGCCTTAAAACCAGCGTTGATTCAGGGTGCTTTGTGTGCTATCGTCCAGAATCTCAGATGTCCCTCCACGCACCACAAGAAGCAGCCAGCACAGGTGTGTGAGTACCCAGTAGTAGATATGAAAGGCTTTGGCTCTCCCTGGTGGGACAAGGGGGTTGGTATAGATGGGGGTGAAGCCGTCACTCTCTCTCCCCAAGTCTCCAAGGCCGGACCTGCTTCCAGGAGCCTGACAGAGCTGAGTATTAATTACTTGCTGAATTTCATGCCGAATAAAACCACATGTGTCTTTCAGCTGTGGTTGGAAACATTTCCACCCTGGAGATTATCTGTGAAAATTGGATGGGATTACATCACCTTGCTGCCGGTTTATGCATGTTCAGATTTCATGTCAGCAGGGAAGAGAAGGCACTTCTGGGTGGTTCTTCTGGACCTCTGCTCAGAGAGGCAGCAGACAGACCGAGGCAGTGAGGCTTAACTCAACCTGCACGTCCTGAGAACTGCATCTGCCACCTTAGCCTGGAGCGGACCCTGCATGCAAAAGGGATTCCAGGCAAGGTTGGTTTTTAAAAAGAGATATGTTCTCATTAGCCTGGTGGCAGCAGGGAGTGGAGAGAAAATGAAAAAAGAGTCAGGGAGAAAAGTTAGAGTGAGGGTCTTGGAATAGTGGTTTAAAGGATGGGAAGAGTTTTGAAAATATTTGGGATAAAAAGTAGGTAATTGTTATTGAACTGTTATCCAGTAGCCCTGAACTCTGATAATGATTGTATAACTATCTTGCAAAAAAGGAAAGAAGAGTCAGTTGCTCATGTTTGTATGGATCTACTTTTGGATGTTTTGTTCTGTTCCACTAAGATATATCTTTATCTATCTATATCTATCTATCTATCTATCTATCTATCTATCTATCTATCTATCTATCTATCTATCTGATAATACTATATTATCTTACTTAATCTACCTCTAATGTAAGTCTTAAAATTGGGTAGAGTACAATACTGGTGGTCAATAAGTGGGAGAAGTAAGGCGTATGGGATTTATGAGTTTTTTTCTTTTTGTTCCTTTTTCTGGAGCGATGCAAATGTTCTAAAAATGTTCAGGGTGATGAATGCACAACTATGTGATGATACTGTGGACCATTTATTGTATACTTTGGATGGATTGTACAGTGTGTGAATATATCTCAACAAAATTACTTTTTTTTTTAAAGGTAGGCAACTGTGATGATTCTTAGACGTTGGGTTGAGGGGGGAGTGAAGGAGAGGGGCTTGGATGCCTCCCCGATTTCTGGCCTCAGTGGCTGATGCTGGATGGAATCCCCTATAAACAGAGAAGGGGATTACAGGGGAGTGAGCCTTTGGGGAAAACAATGAGACACATTTGGGCCCCTTTGGCAGTGAGGAATCTATGGTACAAATAAGTGTATAAAATCCACGGTGTGGTTAAAGATATGTGCCCTGCAAGCGAACCCACTGCCTTCCCCCTCTCTACATGGGTCATGCTCCCAGGGGTGTAAACCTCCTGGAAGCATGGGACAGAAATCCTAGAATGAGCTGAGACTCAGCATCAAGGGATTAAGAAAACCTTCTGACTAAAAGATGGAGGAGGGAAATGACATAATTTAAAGTGTCAGTGGCTAAGAGATTTCAAACAGAGCTGAGAGGTTATCCTGGAGGTTATTCTTATGCATTATATAGATATCCCCTTTTAAGTTTATGGTGTATTAGAGTGGCTACAGGGAAGTACCTGAAACTGTAGAGCTGTGTTCCAGTAGCCACGTTTCTTGAAGATGATTGTATAATGATATAGCTTTTGCAGTGTGATTGTGAAAACCTTGTGTCTGGCTGCTCCTTTTATCTATAGTATGAACAGATGAGTAAAACATATAGATAAGAAATAAACAAATAATGGGGGAACAAAGGTTAAAATAAATTGAGTAGATTGAAATACTAGTGGTCAATGAAAAGGAGTAGTAAGGGATATGGCATGCATGAGTTTTTTCTTTTTTCTTTCTTTTGCTGGAGAGATGCAGATGTTCAAAAAAACGATCACGGTGATGAATACACAACTACGTGAAGATATTGTGAGCCACTGATTGTAACTGTGTCAAGAATGTTTGCATGTCAAGAATGTTTGCATGTCAATGTTTGAATGTTTGTTCGTTGTTCATAATAAAAATATTAAAAGAAAAAAAAGATATGTGCCCTGGATGTGTGGGTGAAAATTTCAGGTGGGGAAGACAGTTTGAGGCATCACCATCTCATACTTGGTAAAAGAAATGTGAGTGTGGGTAGGATTTCCCTGGAGTAGTGATCAAGTGAAGAGCCCATGAAAGAGACTGAGAAGAAATGTTCCCATTTGGTGACCGTGTGTCAGATGGGGCAAAGAGGGAGGGGGCTTGGAAGGAGTGGTGACATCAGAAGGTAGCGGTGACAAAAAGCCAGGCACGTACACCGTTTCAAGGTGTGAGTAGTAAAATGTATCAAATTATGCAGCTGTTCAAGGACACTTATGGGCTAAAATTTTTTTTTTTTCACTGAGCTGTCAATAGGGAGAATGTTGCTATTTCTCCTGGAGCCATTTCAGGTGTGTGGTGAGTGTGGAAGTGAGATTATGAAGGTTTGAATGAGAATGGGCGGTGAGAAAATTCAGAAAGGAAATTTATTCTTTTTCAGGATGCTCAACTTACGGAGAGGAGGAGGGATAGATTAAGAGCTGAAAGTAGACTGTGGAAGGAATGATTCAGGTTTTGGGTATCTTTTTTTGTTATTATTTGTTTTGATAAGGGAGACTTGATCAAGTTTCTAACCAAAGGAAATGAGCCTAGAGATCGGGGTAGGTTGACTGTGAGAAGAATGCAGTAGTCACTGTGGCTCCAGGTCCTGGAAGGGACAGAAGTGGAGAAGTAGCAGCGCAGGTGACTACCTTGGCCTTTTACAGAGACAGCAACATGGGAGAGAATATGGTGTGTGAAGGCTGAGAAATTCATAACTGAGCCCCTCGAGAGCCTCCAAGGAAGAAATTTAGGATGCACGGGCACATTTTGTGAGGATAGGTTTAGGATAAAGGGCTTGAGAAAATTTGTGGATGTTTTAAATCATTGCCTAGGCAAATAGAGATTGATGTAAACTAAGGCCAGCAGAGGAGTTGTCCAAGAACATTATGAGGAGACCAGGAAATGGTAATGGCAGTAATGCCCAGGATTGTAGAATTTTCCCACTAGCTTTCACTCACTCAAGTCCAGTAGTCAGCGAGGAGCCATGAACTCTAAAGGATGGTGTAAGTGTCCACATGGATATGGAATTCAACAAAGAAAAAAGCAGGACAGGAAGGGAGAGGAAGGCTGTGTCTTTTGCTAAAATCTTTAGTGGAAGTGAGGGAGGGGTAGGTGTGGAAGAGTATGGGATTTTCAAGTCAAATAAAACTGGGCTTGAGCCACAGTTCAACCATTCACTAGGTGTGAGCTCTGACTGGTGGCTCGATGGCTTCTTTATTTTTGTTTGGTTTTTTTTTTTTTTTTGGCTTTTAAAAAGGGGAATTTATTAAGTTGCAAGCTTATTGTTCTAAGGCCATGAAAATGTCCAAATTAAGCCAAGGCTATGAAAATGTCCAAATTAACACATCAACAAGAGGTTATCTTCACTCAAGAAAGGCTGATGAAGTTTGGGGTTTCTCTCTTAGCCAGAAAGACACATGGTGAAGTCTGCCATCTTTCTCTTCCAGCTCCTTGTTTCATGAAGCTCGCCCAGGGGTTTTTTTCCTTCTTCATTTCCAAAGGTCTCTGGTGTGTGGGCTCTCATGGCTCTAAAGTTTTTTCCAAAATGGTTCCCTCTTCAAGGGCTCCAGGAAGCAACCCCACCTTGAATGAGTGGAGACACATCTCCATGGAAACCATCCATCAATGGCTTCTTGTATCTTGCCATCTGCAGGGCTGGCCAAGGCATCTCTAGCTGGGAAACCAGATGGCCAGAATGCTTCTCTCACCATCACTGGATATTGGAAGGAGTCAGCCATCTCTAGCCACTGCTTTCTGACCAGATTTCAGTTTTTCAGCCAGTATCCTGCATGCTATCTTGTAAAGGATCCATTGGTTGTATTTCATCTTGGAAAGTTTGAGGCAAATTAGCATGTGAATGCTGGTTGTTTTTCTGCTTCACCCAGGCAAGAAAGTGAGAACTCTGCTCACTGAACATGTACCTACCTTCCTAACTTCTAGATGAGACCCTGGCAGTAACTGGGGGTGCAAAGTAGAGGTGTATCCAATCCTTCCCAACTTATTTTAATGCAACTATTACTAATACCTGCATTTGTTAGATATAATCATATCCGAACTTATAATAACAAGTAATTCATTTGTTAGAAAATGAAATATCCAGGACAAATGCAGAACTGAAAGGGATTCCAGGACAGCAGGCATGAAACAGGACTATTTCGGGCAAATCAGAAAGTGTGGTCTCCCTAGAAGGAAGGATGAGCACGTCTTGCCCAAGAGGGGAGGGATGCAATGGATGCAGCATCCTCAGGGTTAGAGAAATGATTTTTTTTCAGTGGTCTCCCTGAAAATGTTTGAATACCTGAAATGTTTGGATAGTTAGGATTTATAACATTAAGGGGACTACAAAGGGTAATAGGAACTACCTAATTTCTAAATCTTGTCTTTCTAATTTTATTTTCATTTGCTTTATTGTGATATAGTACGCTCACAGGAAAACATATAAAACATATCATTACCATTTACAAATAATAAGCAGGGAAAGAACAAACTATTTCTGCCCACAACAACAGGGTTCAACTTTGCAAGCATAATATTGAGGAAAAGCAGCCAGACAAAGGGTATATACTTGTGCTGTTTTGAGAGGATGTATGTCCCCTAGAAAAGCCATGCTTTAATCTAAATCCCATTTTGTAAAGGCAGAATAACTCCTATTCAATACTGTATGTTTGAATCTGTAATTAGATCATCTCCCTGGAGATATAACCCAATCAAGAGTGGTTGTTAAACTGGATTGGGGGAAATGTGTCTCCACCCATTTGGGTGAGTCTTAATAAGTTTCTGGAGTCCTATAAAAGAAGAAACATTTTGGAGAATGAAGGAGATTCAAGAGCGCAAAGAATGCTGCAGCACCACGAAGCAGAGAGTCTACTAGCCAGCACTTTGGAGATGAAGAAGGAAAACACCTCCCAGGGAGCTTCATGAAACCAGAAGCCAAGAGAGAAAACTAGCAGATGACTCCGTGTTCACCATGTGCTCTTCCAGCCAAGAGAGAAACTCTGAATGTGTTCACCGTGTGCCTTCTCACTTGAGAGAGAGACCCTGAACTTCATCAGCCTTTTTCCCTGGATACCTGTGATTGGACATTTCTATAGACTTGTTTAATTGGGACATTTTCTCAGCCATAGAACTGTACACTAGCAACTTATTAAATTCCCCTTTTTAGAAGCCATTCGTTTCTGGTATATTGCATTCTGGCAGCTAGCAAACTAGAACAATACTATATAATTTTATTTATGTAAAGCTCAAAAATAGGCAAAACTGATCGATAGTATTGAAAGTTTGATTAGTAGTTATCTCTAAGAAGGAGGCAGAAAAAAGGAAGGAATCTCAAGACAGAGTTCAGGTATGCTGGAAATGTATTATTTCTTCATCTGGATATTGGTTTCCTTTGTGAAAATTCACTGAGCTGTGTGCTTTTGTGTATAGTATATATACAGCAAACATCTTAGCACCCAGCACCCAGGTAAAGACATAGATGGTGCAATTATCTTAGATACCCCCTCTGTGTTTTTCCCCAAGTGCCCCACCAAATGTAACCATATCTTGACTTTTGTGATAATCATTTCTGTGCTTTTTCTTCAGAACTTTATGACTTTTGAATGTATCCAAATAACATATTATTTAGTTTGGTTTGCTCTTGAGCATCATATAAATGGAATCACATCACATGCATTTTATCTGACCTGATTATTTTGCTTATAATTATTTTTTTATGAGTCTTCCACATTGATATATAAAGTTGTAGTTCATACATGTTCTCTGCTATATAGTATTCCGTTGCATGACTAGACAACAATTTATTTGGCCATTCTAATTTGATGTATGCGTGGAGGTTTTTTTTGTCACCTGCTGTAAAACCTAAATGTTTTGCTAAAACATTCTTCCTGAATACGTGTCTTCAGGGACATGACCCAGAATTTCTCTAGGGTATATACCTGGGAGTAGAATTGCATGGTTATAATTATGTATTGCTCATATAGAGAGGAAGTATCTTTTCTTTTTATTGTATTTTATAATCAAAATGAGATTGAATATTTCAAATGTTGCTTTTATATGTCTTTGGAGATAACCATATTTTTTTTCTTCTTAGAGGTAATAATATTCTGAATTATATGAACAGATTTCCCAATATTGACCCATCCTTGTATTGTCAGAACAACCTTTAACTCATGGAATACTGAATTCTTTATTTAATGGACTGCTGGATTCTGTTTATTGCCATTCTGTTTTGGATTGTGTTGCTTATTATGATATTCATACAATAGATATGTTTGTATTTGTGTGTATTGTGTGTGCAAGCTTTGTCAGATGCAGTCCTTACATAAAAATAACAAGTTTTCCTTTTTCGCCTATATTTTTAAGCAATGAAAGGATCCTCCCTGAGTGGAATCTGTGATAAGAAGCTTCAGTTTTACAAGAATGTGATAACTGGGGAAGGCTGTGGTACAAAGTATTTAATATGCTCAAGTAATCTAGAAGTGACAAATCTGAGAAAGTGGCAACTTTTGGAAAGAAGGGTTCTTTCAATATATTATTTGAATACATTCAGAAGTCATAACATTCATTGGATTATCTGGCCTTTAGAGGTTTGGTAGAATTTAACCATCTGAGCTTTGTCTTTTATTAAGATTGTTCTTTTATTCCTTTGACCAGGATTAAACCTCCTCTGTACTCTGTTCTTCCTGGCAACACCACTGTAAACTATAAAAGCAGTAACACTGTAGGGCTGTGTTATTTGGCACATGTGCATTATAATTTTTATATCTTACTAGCAATTGAATCATGTACAATTTTAAATTAACCTATCTCTAGGAAATGTTTTTGCCTTAAAATTTGTATATTATTGGCAGAACCACAGTGGCTTTTATGGTCATTAATATGTCCTAATAAATGTTATCCATTCTTTTGCTTTTAGTTTTTATGTCCTTAGGATTGGGATGTGCCTTGTATAAACAAACACATCCTGTAGAGTTGGATTTTTTTTTTTAATCTAGCCTGAAAACCTTGGTATTTTAACTAGATTATTTCATCTATTTATATTTACTGTAATGTTTAATGTACCATATTTTGGATTATGGATACTGTCTTGTTTCTTATTTTTGTTCTACCTATAATATGCTTCTGATTTTTATTCCTTTTTTGGCATATTTTGGGACTGTTTTTTAAAACAGTATGTTTTACCCAAATAAATATATGTTTTTGGATGTTATACACTTAGTTTCTATATTTTTATCATTTACCCTAGAAATTGTAGCAGGCACACTTAAGTTATCAACATTAAATTTCATTATATATCTTTCTACCATCTCCCCGGAAAAATGAGGGTCTTAGAACACTTTAACTCAATTTACCTCTTTTGCAACTTGGATGCTGTTGTGGTCATGCATATATTATTCCTCTCTTTCTCTCAAGACATAATTTTTATGGTTTTATTCAGTCAATGATCATTAAATGTTACTCAAATATGTATTACATTCTTTGCTATTTGTTTTTCCTGGCCTTCCAAAATTTTCACCTGGAAATTACTTTCCCTTGGTCTAAAGAACATCCTTTAGCATTTCCTTTAGTGTCTATATGTTGGTAGCAAAAACTTTTTCAGTCCTTGTTTCCCTAAAAATATGTAATCTCATTCTTGAAAGATTCTTTCCCTGGTATAGAATTCGGGTTAAATTGTTTTGCTTTTTTTTTTCTTTCAGTGAAATGAAAATTCTTCCTCACTATCTTCTTGTTTCCATTGTTCCTTTTGGGAATTTTGATGTTGTTCTAACATATTTTTGAAGATAAATTGTCTCTTATTTTTGGTTTCTTTTAATAACCGCACTCTGGCATTGATGTTCTTTGGTTTCAAATAATGGTTCTTATGGTATATATCATTTTAATTTATCCTTCTTGAGATAAATTGGAATTATTAGATCTCTTTCTCTAAAACTTTCTCGTGATTTTCTCCTCTGATATTACCTTTGCCTTGTTCCTTCTGTCTTCTCTTTCTAGAACTCCAGTTAAGTTCCAGAAATTAATTTAATCTTTTCATTATATCCTCTATGTCTCAACCCCACTTTCATAATTACAATTGTGAAATTATTCCAATTGATCAATTCTCTCTTCTGCTTTTTCTGACTTACTTTCAAACATACACATTGAGTTTTAAAATTTTCTTCATTATATGTTCCATTTCTAGAAGTTCAGTTTGTTCTTCCTTCCAATGTATTCGATATTTCTTTATAACATTTTAGTCTCTTCTCATATTTTCCAGCTTTCAACTTACATATTTTTAATTAAACATGTCAGAAATATTTATTTTGTTTCTAAAGTCTTCACAAATCTGTATATGTTTCTGCTAGTTCTTAATTGAAGTATATTGTTTCCTCATCTGTGAGGTGATTTTTTAAATGTGAGCTGCTACTTTTCCTATATTACTTTTTTTTCTCTTTCTTTCTTTCTTTTATTTTTTTTTGTATGGGTAGGCTCCAGGAATTGAATCCTGGCATGGCAGATGAGAATTCTGCCACTGAGCCACCATTGCACCATCCTCCTATATAATTTTTCATGTGTGTGTAATGGCTTGGATGAAGGTAGGTACCTCTGAAGATGATTGTTATTTTCTTGTTCCAGGCAATACCCAGTTTATGACTATTTAAACCAAATTCTCATTTAGCATTTTTTGGACCATTTAAGTAATGTGAAAATGGGGCATCAAATATACTTGAGAACTAGCCTGTAAATACAACTTTGCAGGATCTTTTCTCCTCTATCACTCAGTGCCAATTTTCTCTTTTTTTATGTCATTATCTGGTTGTAGGATGGGGAGAGTTTATTTCTTGTTCACACTCATACTTAGGTTATAGCTTTTGATGTCCCAATATTTTAGGGGAAGTCTCCTATTAAACACCCTTACTTGGAAGGGACATGGGCTTTATTTTCTGATCCCTAAGCCCCATAGAATCAGCTTAAATTGTCAAGTTATGCAACATTCTTAAGGTAAAAATACTGGATGAAATGCTTTTCTGTCTCTTTATAATCCCACACTAAAATATGTTTTGGCCTAAATATTTATTACTTTATTGCTAGCTCACAATACTAAATCAATCACCCAACAAAATATTACTGGAGTGCCTACACTATGCCAATACATACTGGGGATATAGCAGTGTTAAAAAACTGACTTGTATCTCAGCAGTTCATCATTGTTTTTGGTAATATATTTATTTATTATTATAAATATTAAATATATTTTATCCAGCTTTCTTTTTTTGTTTTCAGTGGATTGATTTGGGTGCTGTGCCTGATATATTGCCAGAGACAGAATATCTTTCTTTCAATTAACCATTATAAGAAGTGGGGTAGTAATATGTTCAGTTTTGTTTTATTCTTTTAGGTGATAAATTTAGTGCCTTGAAATAAGCAGAGAACCGAGAATTGGGAAGGCTAAATGTGGGTCCCATTACACATTTCATCAAGTCCAGACATCAGACCTTGACTTTCCTTCTGGCTTAAATGGGTTGATAGCCTCCTCATGACAGGGTTGCCTGGGAGTATCAATTATACAATGTGCGATCTGAAAAGATGACTTTTTTAATGTCAAATTTCTTATTGTTCTTGAATTAGACAGTCACCAAGGAGTTAGGTTTCATGTCCAAATTCACACTGTGAAAATTTATTGTTCAAGTCAAATGGTCTGTCTGAGTGGAGGGAAAGTTAAGTGTGAGAGGGTATTGTGCTTTCAGGGCTTCACTCTTCGTTTCGTGTAGGTTTCTAGTTAAACCAGGCTTTACTCAGACGGGGTTTTCCCGAGTTCACAGAACCACCCCATTATGTCTTACCCATTTAACGGACTGTAAACATCATCATGGTAGCCACTCTGAGAGTTTTCTTTCCTTTTTTTTTTTTTTTTTTTTTGTGTGTGTGCTGTATGGTGAGGATCACATTTCATTCTTTTTTCCATGTGAGTATTCCATTATCACAACACCATTTGTTGAATTTTTTGTTTATTTGTTTGTTTTGCGGGGAAGTGCATGCGCTGGGAATTGAACCCGGGTCTCTCATGTGGCAGGCACAAATTCTACCACTGAACTACCCTTACACCCCTCTGAAGAGTTATAATAATGCCGCATACTATACATTCACGAGAGCCAAAGACAAAGAAAGGTGAAGATGGGGGGTGCAGCTCTACTCCTTAAAGGTCCTATTTTCTAATACCCAGATACCTTAAAGAGAATATCTCAGCTGGATCCACTTTATCTGTGGTCACCAGCACTGAGGAGGCTGTAAGGTAAACTGTCTAAATGACCTCTTCTGTGCTCTGATAATTAGTGAAGTGCTGCCTGAGACACATTTCTCTCCCAGGAGCTCCAAGTACCTCTGAACTATTTGGGTAAAACATAAATCAGCTAGGCCAAGACAATATTCCAAATGTCTTCAGTGTGACTGAATCCGCTGCCACACAGGACGAGGCAAAAGCCCGTAATGTTGTCAGCTCATTTCTTTTTTCACTTCCTGTGTCCGATGATAGATTCTAGAAAGATTCAGAAAGTATCTTGTCCTTCTGGCCCAATGTGCAAGTTGCTTAGGAAACACACATCTGCAGACTATTGGAATTCACACTCTCACATGAACAAAATATTTGTTTATAAATAAAAAGAGAATTTTTCTAATAAAGGGAGGCAGGTGTTAACCATCTTGAGTAATTTCAAATGGACTTGGACAAACTCAATGAATTTCAAGCAGGGGATCAGAGGGCAAGCCCTGTTTTCCTTATATCCTTGAGTGTCACATTAAATCCATGTTGTGTTTTCTGAGAGATGAGAAGCAGACTGCAAAATGTACTGAATGGATTTTGAGATGGGACTTTTCTGCATTGAATATAATGTCCTTCTGCTTTGTTCGCATGCTTATAATTAGAAGTTGTTATTTATGCTAAGTACCCTTTTATTAAAAAAAAAACTCAGGCATACAGGGAAGCTGGTTTAGAAGCTGATCATTTTACTTTCTCCTTGTGCTCAGTGAATTCATCATCAAGTGCCAAGTGATGTCAAAGTGAGTAGAACTGAGGGGAAATTAAGAGAAATATTCTTAATTTCTTAACAATAAACATATATGCTTTTCAAACAGAAAAAGACAGTGCTACATGAATAGGGACTCTCTTGAGTAACCAGGCTGCTATTTAACTCTGTTTGGGAAGTTTACTCTTGCCTCAAGTAAAATGAAACTTGTAAATATTAAGTCCCAATGCAGATCAACTGATTCACAAACTGCTTTAGTGCAAAGAAGCTCGAATACTTTGACTGTTCTATTTTTTACTGAACTCTTTACTAAATCTGACCACAGCTGTCCTTGAGGCCAGATGTTAGCTATAAAATTCAGTGAATTTAATCTACCATGCAACTTCCCTGCCTTTTTTTAGATGGGATGAAGCCCACAGCATCTTAGCTTTACATGTCTTCAGTCACCTTCTACAGATACCTATTACCCTCCTGTGGCTTGGCACTAGCTCAGATTTCCTCTAAGCTTGTGCACAGTCATTTCATTTAGAAGTTATCTTCTTCTGTGGAGGTGAAAGAACCTCACAAACATACTTTTCCAAAACGTCAACAACCTTCCCTTTTTATCACTGTTAAGCTACTCAAGCTCAGTTAGCAGTGGCCTCAGCAATTGCATTTTCCTGGAAGGCTCCAGGATCCAAATCTGGCATATGTCACAGGAAAGTGGGTAGTTTGCAGAGTGAATTCATTGTTGGGGGCCCTCCGCTCCCCAACTTCATGAGTGAATTTTCTAGTCTGTTAATTAGAGACTCAGGGCTGTGCACATGTCTGTCTGTAACTCTAAGGGTGAATTCCCAAAGCCTAGGGAGCAGTGATGCAATGGAAAGAGCATGGGGTGTTAGAATCGCAAAGACCTAGGTTTAAATCAAGCAACACCATTTAATTCCCTGAATGCCCATTGATTCCAGTCTAAACCGTTCCACTCCTGATTTAAAGCAGTCAATTTCAAGCCAGGCTCAGGACTGCTTCAGGGTCTGCAAATGTCTGAGTGATTAAAAAGAAAGAAACATACTTAAAACTTTTTAATAAAATTGTAATTAAAAAAGCACAAATACACTCGTGTGTTATGTTCCAAAATTTGGTGTTCCCTAAACAGCCTCATTGTTCTTATTGATTGCCCTTATTAAATGTGAAATTATAAATTAAACTTTTACTCAGAAAATATTCTCTTAATCTGTATTATATTGGAGTCTCAGGTAACATTTCATGTGGAAAGAAAGGGCTCGCTTTTTTAAAAGTTTGAAAATCATTGCCTAACAGTGTGATTCCAATTCTCCTCCAAGTGTTCTTTCTCTGCCAAGGTCTTTTAGTTTTGCCCAACAACCTGTGAAATGCTGTAGTTTTAAGGGGCTTAGTTTTCGGATCTCTTTTTCATCATTCCTTCTGAGGTTTGAAAAATAACTAATGTATTTTCAATGAATGCCCTAGCAGGTTTGATGGACACATCTTATGGCTTGCAAAAGTCTAGGATCAAACTTGGACTCACCTGTTCCACCAGGGAAATGCCCCAAAACAAAGGAGTCTTATCCAGAAGAGGCCCAGGGAGATCCTCAGTCAGAGGGAGAGGTACCAGTGAAGGAAGAAGACAGCGACACAGTTGGAAATTGGAAGTTGTGCAGCAGGACTGGAAGGAAGGAGCTTGAAAAAGAGAGGCAGTGAAATACATGTAGGAAAGGAGGTAGCTAGCAAATGTGAAGGCTTAGTGTGTCATGCAATGGAGTTTGGATCTGATCCAGTAAGAAAACTGGTAAGCCATTGTAAGGTTTTAGAAAAGCACAAGACATTTGGAAACTCCTGCATGTGATGTGTCTTCTGTATTTACCCAATGGTAGTATATTTCCCTTTCTCAGCTCAAAGGTTGAATTTTATATATGTATAGATAAATTTGGACTACATAGGATCAAATTGGTCAAAGAGAACTGTTTGGATTTTGTCAAGTCTTTGACATTTACTGGCTGTGACTTTGGCCAAGAGTCTTCTAGGATCTGGTATCTTTACTTCTAAGGCAGATTTTAGCTCACAGTAAAGGGCATCCTCATTTGCACACGTTGTCCTTTAGGGACCTCGTGGTACATCGCAATAACACCCTGGACTATTCTATAGCAGTCATCACATCTGGATGACTGGGAAATCCTTGGAAGATTGGGAATTGTTTATGTTTTTGTTTGGAATAATGCCTCAAACCATTTATTAAAGATTATACAAGACTATTTAAAAGCATTCAAGAAAGAAAAGTACAAAGAACAAAGACAAAAATCACTCTGAGTCCCACCATGCAGGGATAATAATTAATTGAGAGCCCAATTGCCTACCATGCACAAAAACAGAGAAACTTAATTTTTTCTTGAGTAAAGGAAAAAAAAACTGAAGGAAACATGAAATATTTCTGTGCCAAGCACCCTTCTAAAGTATGTGTTGTGTACGTATATCTAACATATTGAATGAAGTGGCCATGGAGAAACCGTATATCAGTCAGATATTTTTTCACCTTTTTTTTTGTTCTTAGTTTTTATGCTTGGATCACTGAATAACAACGTTTTTTAGAGCTTTATTGAGGAATAATTTGCATCCAATAAATTGTGCACATTTGAGGAGTACAATTTCATGTACTAAAAAGTATGTATGCAACCATGATATCATCACCACAACAAAGGGAATATATCCACCAGTCCCAGTGTTTCATTGTGCCCCTTGGTAATTCTTTCCTCTTATCCTTGTTCCCCCCTCTCCAGGCAACCATTGATTGGCTTTTTGTTGCTGTACATTAACTTGTGATTTCTGGAGTTATACAGATGTAGAAACGGTGTCATACAATAAGCATCCTTTTTTTTGTCTAGCTTCTTTCTCTGAGCCTGATTAATCCATGTTGTTGCATATATCAATAGTTCATTCCATTTTATTGCTGAGCAATATGCCATGTTATGGATATATCAAAATTTGATTATTCATTCACCTTTTGATTGTCATCTGGGTTGTTTCCAGTTTTGGGTTATCATAAATAAAGCTGCTTTGAATATTTGTCTACACATATGTGCACACACTTTCATTTCTCTGGAATAAATACCTAGGAGTGGAATGCCTAAGTCATATGGCAGGTGTATGTTTAACTGTTTAAAAAACTGGCAAACTTTTCCAAAGTAGCATTTTACTTTTTCACTATCAGGGTGCAAGATTCCAGATGCTCCACATCATTGCCAATATTTGGTGTGATTAATCTTTTTAATTTTAGCCATTTTAATAATTGTATGGTAGTATCTCATTTGGGTTTTATTTTGCATTTCCCTAATGACTAATGATATTGAGCATCTTTTTCACATTTCTTTTCAGTAATCTTAAATAAGGCACAAGAGAGCCTCTTTTGACTCTTTGTGATCTAACCAATCAAACTTGGAGTGGAGTGAAGTGGTCTCCCCTCATAGGGCAGACCTATTGTGCTTTGAACGACTTACACATTTATCCTGTTTTTTTGTTCTTTCAATTTGACAGGTGAAGCTAAAGGAAGGAAAAGAAGGGGAGAGAAACAAAGGTGCTGTTCATATGCTGTGCATCTATGCAAAGGGCATTTTCTGAGACTGGTCCTGGAAAAATTTAATATCCATTTGTGAAAAAAAGAGAGAGAGAAGGAAAGAAAAAGAAGGGAGGAAGGGAGGAAAGGAGGTAAGAAAGAAAAGAAAAGAAAAAGAAAAAGAACTTTGATCTGTATCTTGCACTTTACACAACAATGAAGTAAAGATAAATTCTGGACTTAACTATAAAATCTAAAGCTAGACAACTTCTAGAAGAAAAAGAGAAAATCTTTGTGATCCCCTTGGGTTAGACAATGATTTTTTTAGAAAAATATGATCCATAAAGACAAAAACTGATAAACTGGACTTTATCAAAGAAAGAACTTCTGCTCTTTGAGACACTGTTTAGAGAATGAAGGTACAAGCCACACACTGGGAGAAAATATTTACAAAACACATTTCTAACAAAGGTCTTGTATCAAGATTATACGAAGAACTCTCAGAACTTAGAAATAAAAAAAAAAAACCCAATTTTCTTAAAATTGGCAAAAGATAACTTCACCGAAGGACTTATCTGAAAGCAGTCTGATTATTTGGGGTCTTGCTGAACTTTGTTTGGCAGGACCAGACAGCACTTAATCTAGAGCTAATTCTTCCCTATGACCGTGTCATCAGAGTACTCTACTCACTGCCTCATGAATTATGAGGCATTTTCATTCTGGCTATTGGGAACAGGAACAATTTTTGAACCTGTGTGGACCCCAGAAAGTATTCCATCTCTTTCCGGACCATTCTTTCCCTGGCCTGAGGTAGTTTGTTCTCACGCTGATGCTAAGCTGTGCCCAGTGGAGCGGAGGGGGTCTCCGCAGGGATCCAGAACTGATTCTCAGTGCTGTGCCCTCTTTTCTGGTACTCTGCCTTGTGAA
>PVIY010004354.1:0-103784 GCA_004026745.1 Myrmecophaga tridactyla
AGAATATCAAGAATTCAACTTGGGGAAGTTGAATTTCTCCCCGCTCTCACCATTCCCCGAAGGGGGCTTGCAAATACTTTTCCAGTCACTGATCAAATCATTCTGGGGTTCATCGGGGCATCACTCTGGACAAACCAACAAATTCTCATGTGCTACCTGAGATTCCAAGTACTTATGACATTCAATCAAACTATCTACCCGATGTTATGTAGTTTTCCGTGTGCAAGTCCTTTACATCCCTAGTTAAGTTGATTCCTAACTACTTAAGTCTTTCAGTTGCTATTTTGAATGGATTTTTTTTCCTTAACTGACTCCTCAGTGTATAGAAGCATTACTGATTTTTGCACATTAATTTTATATTCTGCCACCTTGCTGAATTTATCAACTCAAGTAACTTTGTTGTAGATTTCTTAGGATTTTCCAAATACAGTATCATGTCATCTGCAAATAATGAAAGCTTTACTTCTTCTCTTCCAATTTGGATGCCTTTTATTTCTTTGTCCTACCTCACTGCTCTAGCTAGAACTTCTAGCACAGTGTCAAATAATAGCAGTGACAGTGGACATCCTTGTCTCATTCCTGATCTTAGAGGGAACGCTTTCACTCTCTCTCCATTGAGTACAATGCTGGCTATCGGTTTTTCATATATTCCCTTCATCATGTTGAGTAAGATACCTTTGAGTCTTATCTTTCAAGCGTTTTTATCAGAAATAAAGTGTTGAATTTTGTCGAATGCTTTTTCAACATCAATTGAGATGATCATGTGATTTTTCCATTTTGATTTGTTAATCAAAAGTTACCTTAATTGATTTTCTTGTGTTGACCCATCCTTACATCCATGGTATAAACTCCACTTGGTCATTGTCATGGTCAGGGACATGTGTCAACTTGGCCAAGTTGTGGTACCTGTTTATCTGGTTGGGCAAGTGCGGCCTGTCTGTTGCAATGAGGACATTTCATAGAATTAGATCATGATCATGTCAGCTGCATCCACAGCTGATTCCATTTGTAATCAGCCAAAGGGGAGTGTCTTCTACAATGAGTGATGCTTAATCTAATCACGGGAAGCCTTTTAAGGAGGACTCAGAGGAGACAGGTTCCATTCTTGCTTCGACTGGTGAGCCTCTCCTGTGGAGTTCATCCAGACCCTCCATCAGAGTCGTCGGCTTCACAGCCTGCCCTGTGGATTTTGGACTCTGCGTTCCTACAGTCACGTGAGACACTTTTATAAATTTTATATTTGCTAGTGTTCCCTATTGATTCTGTTTCTCTAGAGAACCCTAAGTAATACAGTCATGGTATATAATTAGTTTAAGGTGTTGTTGGATTCAGTTTGCTAGTATTTTGTTGAGAATTTTTGCATCTGTATTCATGAAGGTGATTGGCCTGTGGATTTCCTCTTACAGCATCTTTACCCAGTTTTGGTATTAAAATGGTATTAGCTTCATAAAATGAGTTAGTTGGTGTTCCTTTTTCCTCAATTTTTTGGAAAAGTTTGAGCAGGATTGGCGTTATTTCTTTTTGGAATGTTCGATAAAATTCCCCTGTGAAGCCATCCGGCCCTGGGCTTTTCTTTGTAGGAAGATTTTTGATGAGTGTTTGAATCTCTTTACATGTGATTGGTTTGTTGAGATCTTCTATTTCTTCCTGAGTCAATGCAGCTTGTTTGTGTGTTTCCAGAAATTTGTTTATTTCATCGAAGTTGTTTAGTTTGTTGGCATATGGTTGTTCATAGTATCCTGTTATGATTTCTTTTATTTCTATAGGGTCTGTGGTAATGCACCCCTTCTGATTTCTTATTTTATTTGCATCCTCTCTCTTTTCTTCTTTGTCAGCCTAGCTAGGGGTCCATCTATTTTATTGACTTTCTCAGATAAGCAACTTTTTATTTTATTGCTTCTTTCTGTTGTTTTTTTTAGTTCTCCAATTTATTTGTTTCTGCTTTAACCTTTATATCTCTTTTTCAGTTTGCTTTTCTTTCTCTAGTTCTTCCAGGTGGGCAGTTAAGTCCTCAATTTTTGTTTGTTCTTTGTAATATAAGCATTTAGGGCAATAAATTTCCCTCTCAACACTGCCCTTGCTGTATACCATAAGTTCTGATATGTTGTATTCTCATTTTCATTCATCTTCAGATATTTACCAATTTCACCAGCAATTCCTTCTTTGACTCACTGATTGTTTAAGGGTGTGTTATTTAATCTTCATATATTTGTGAAAGTTCTGGTTCTTTGGTGGTGATTGATTTCAAGCTTGATTACATTGTATTCACAGAAAGGGCTTTGAATAAATTCAGGTCTTTATAAAGACCTGTTTTGTGCTCCAGTCTATGATCTATCCTGGAGAATATTCCGTGAGCACTAGAGAAGACTGTGTATCCTCATGTTTTGTAAGGTGTAATGATTTATACATGTCTATTATATCAAATTCATTTATCACACTGTATAAATTCTTGATTTCATTGTTGATCCTCTGTCTGGTTGCTCTGTCTATAGAGAAAAGTGGTGCATTGAAGTGTCCCACTGTTATTGTAGAAATATCTATTGTTCCCTTCAGTTTTGCCAATATTTGTTTCATGTACTTCACAGTGCCTTGATTAGGAGCATAAACATTTATTATTATTATTATTTCTTCTTGGTGAATTGTCCCTTTTATTAATATTTAGTGTCCTTCCTTGTCTCTTAAGACATCTTTACATTTAAATCCTATATTGTCTGATATTAGTATAGCTACATCTTCTTTCTTTTGGTTATAGCTTGCAAGGAAGCTCTTTCCATCCCTTTACTTCCAATCTATTTGTATCTTTGGGTCCAAGATGAATCTCTCATAAGTAACATATGGATGCACCATATTTTTAAATCCATTTTGCCAATTGGGATCTTTAAATTGGTGAGTTTAGTTCATTGACATTCAAAGTTATTACTGTAAAGGCATTTCTTGAGTCTACCATCTTATCCTTTGGTTTTTGGTTGCTGGATCTATATATTTCCCACCTCTCTCTCTTTTTATCTTTTAAGTTACCCTTACTGATACTCTTCAATTCTGTGCCCTCCTCCAAACCTCCCTCTCTCATCTTCTTTCAGCCAAGAGAAGACCCTTTAGTATTTCTTGTAGGGCAGGTCTCTTCTTGACATATTCCCTCAACCTTTGTGAAAATTTTAATCTCTCCTTCATTTTGGAAGGACAACTTTGCTGGATAAAGAATTCTTGGCTGGAAGTCTTTTGCTTTCAGGATCTTAAATATATCACACCACTGCCTTCTCACTTCCATGGTGCCTGTTGAGTAATCCAAACTATCTTATGTGGTTTCATTCATATGTGGTGAATCACTTTTCCCTTGCTGATTTCAGGACTTTCTGCTTCTCTTCAACATTCAACAGTATGATTGTTGTATGTGTTGGAATAGGCCTACTTTGCGTTCATTGGGCTTCTTTGATAATTAATATCTTTCAGTGGTTGGGAAGTTTCCCCGCATTATCTGTTCAATGAATCTTCCTAGCCCTTTAATCTTCTTTTCTGTTTCTGAGACATGGATGATACTTATATTTTGTACTTCATGTTATCCATCATTTCCCCAAGAACCGATTCCAGTTTTTCCATCTTTCTTGCCATTTGTTCTTTTGTGCATTAGAATTCATTTGGCCTGCAGGGTAGTGTGGGTCCTGAAGGAGCAGAGTGCCCCTGCGCTCCAGACTACCCCCACAACTAGCCTGGGAGATCTTCCCCCTCAGTCTGCAGCCAGGAGCGCCTATGGGGAATCCAGGAGCCAGCGGACTTGCTTCCTCTGTACCAGTGCACAGTGCCTGTTCCTGACTACTGAGACAGGCCATTGTGGGCACCTGTTTGTTTGTTTGTTCGGTTTTTGTTATTCTGGGAGAAGAGGGAGATGCAAGGTCCTGACACAGCTCACGTATCCCCACAGAGGCCCAGAGACCTCGGGAATGCATGGATGGAGAGGCGAGGATGAGGAAGCATGCCCATCTGGGGCACGTGACCAGCTGCGTGCCCCAGGACCAGCCACCAGGCATCTCCAGGTTGGCTACGGACAGGGGCAACTGAAATGCCCAGTCCCACAGCCCAAGGTCATCCCAAGTGAGGGCCTGGGGACCACCGGACTCATCAGGCCCACGAGCAGCGTCTCTGCCAAGTGCACACTGCTCATCCCCCAGCCCTGGACGTGGCAACTTTCAGTACGCACTGAGACTGTGCCCCTGGCTGGAATTGCACGAGGTCTCCATCCAGCTCAACCAGCTGCACAGTCTGGAAGATGTGAGCCTAAGGGGAAGAGGTAGCTCAAGAGCACCATCTGCTGGGAAGAAGTGAAAAGTGTAGTCTGGAAAACTGCCTCTCTGCCTAGCTATTAATAGATCCTCAAGTAGAGTCGCATTCCCTGAAAGAGGTCTGGGCCTTAGTTTTATGGGGAATTACTGACAAAACAAGTGCAAAAGGGTACCTTCAATGCAAACCCAAGCATATATAAAACCTTAGATGAGTGAAGGAAATCACTTTCAAAATAACCTTATCAAGATAATCAAATGACCTAGAGGGAATAGAAAATCACAAACACATGAAGATTCAGACAGATATGGCCCAGCCAAATGACCAAATTAAAACACTGGAGGAGACATAAAATCTGGAACAACTAATCAAAGATGTTCATCCAATTCCCCTACATAAATTCAAAGGGACAGCTAATGACTAAAGTATATCAAGAAGACATTAGAAGAGCATAAAGAAGAATTTGAATGAATAAACAAAAAATAGCAAATCTCAAAGTGATGAAAGATTCTGTAGACCAAATTAAAAATCTATTTTCAACACACAACAGCAGATTTGAAGAGACAGAAGAAAGAATAGCAAACTAAAGACCTGGTGCAATTCCAGCCAGGGGCACAGTCTCAGTGCGTACTGAAAGCTGCCACGTCCAGGGCTGGGGGATGAGCAGTGTGCACTTGGCAGAGACGCTGCTCGTGGGCCTGATGAGTCCGGTGGTCCCCAGGCCCTCACTTGGGATGACCTTGGGCTGTGGGACTGGGTATTTCAGTTGCCCCTGTCCGTAGCCAACCTGGAGATGCCTGGTGGCTGGTCCTGGGGCACGCAGCTGGTCACATGCCCCAGATGGGCATGCTTCCTCATCCTCGCCTCTCCATCCATGCATTCCCGAGGTCTCTGGGCCTCTGTGGGGATAGGTGAGCTGTGTCAGGACCTTGCATCTCCCTCTTCTCCCAGAATAATAAAAACCGAACAAACAAACAAACAGGTGCCCACAATGGCCTGTCTCAGTAGTCAGGAACAGGCACTGTGCACTGGTACAGAGGAAGCAAGTCCGCTGGCTCCTGGATTCCCCATAGGCGCTCCTGGCTGCAGACTGAGGGGAAGATCTCCCAGGCTAGTTGTGGGGGTAGCCTGGAGCGCAGGGGCACTCTGCTCCTTCGGGACCCACACTACCCTGCAGGCCTCCACCTGCCCCCCAGTGGGTTGTGACTGAGCATGCTCACCACATTTTCTGCTTTTTCATCCAGGACCCCCTTATCCAGTGTAGAAGACTCTCTCTGGTTACTAGCACCCTGGAACTGCCCAGAAACGGTCACTTTTCTGTCCCTTCTCTAGTTGCTCCATGGAGCAGAGCTGAAATCAGCCTTATTCTCTTCTGGTTCTTCTTAAGTTAGTGTAGGTAGCTTGTGTGATTCTAGGAATTTTTCCATTTCATCTAGGTTATCTGCTTTGTAGGCATACGGTTGTTCATGGAGTCCCCTTATAGTTTTTTCTTTTTTTAATTTCTGTGAGGTCGGTAATATTGTTCCTCTTTCATTTTTAATTTTAGATATTTGCACCCTCTCTATTTTTTTCTTTGTCAGTCTGGTTAAAGGTTTGTCAATTTTATTGATCTTTTAAAAGAATCAACTTTTGGATTTGTTGATCCCTCTATTTTTTTTTTTATTCTTGATGTCATTTATCTCCACTTTAATCTTTGTTATTTCTTTACTTCTGTTCACTTTAGTCTTAGTTTGCTTTTCTTTTTCTAGATCTTGCAAGTGTGGGAATAGATCTCTGATTTGAGATCTTCTTTTCTAATTTAAGCATTTAAAGATATAAATTTCCTTCTCAGCACTGCTTGCTGCATGCCAGAAGTTTTGCTATATTGTGTTTTCATTTTCATTCACTTCAAGATATTTCCTGATTTCTCTTTTGACTCATTGGATTTTCATCAATGTTTTAATTTTTTTTATTAATAACTATTAAAATATATTATTTACCAAAATAACTATTAAAATATGTTCATTATACTCATATAAAATTTGGAATATAAGCAAATGGATATAGGAAGAAAAGCTAGCATCCCTTTATTCAAATCAATTACTGCTAACATTTAAATGTATTTATTTCAAATATGCTTTATTATGCATAGTTTAGGATATTTTATATTGCATTTTTTCACTTTTATATTTTTCATGGCCAGGCACCAGGAAATGAACCAGGGTCTCCGGCATGGCAGCCGAGAACTCTACCACTGAGCCATGGTTGCCCGCCAGATATTTAATATTTGGTTTTGCTTCATACTTGAGACCATTCTATTGGTTTACCAAGTTTCTGATGTCAACAGAACTTTGAACTTGTAGGTAGCATTGGCTACTACTACTATTTTTACTATTGCTACTATTATCAAAATTTGAAAAGGTACCTTTTATTTACAAAGTGTTTTCACTTAAATGATCTTAGCTAATCCTTTGCAACACTATAAATAATGCAAATCCTTTTAAATTTCTATTTAAAGAGGGAGAAATGGGTACAAACAGGGACTAGATGACTTGGTTAAGGCCCGCATGAAGTGCAAGAAAGAGCCGGGGCTAGATCCAGTCTTTTCATTGTAATGCTGTGCTGTTTCCACAGACCTACTGGCCACCTGTTCTACCCCATCCTCTTCTACCTCATGGAGGGAATTCAACACTGCCTGCCCAATGCCTTGTGTTTCTCAGAGGATGGAGTTCTTGTTTTAGATGTAAGGATCCAGCAATGCCTTGGGAACTTCAACCATCATTCTGTCTCCCCAGACTGAATCTTAGAGGCCCCATGCTAAATGGCTTGAGGGCTCCATGGTTATTATGTTACTGTGGTTCTGGCACACAGGAGTATTGGATGGTAACATCAGTCCTTTTTCTTGTATCATTTGTTACCCCAATTATTAAGTGGCATCAAAGATTAAATGATTTCCATCCAATTTTGGTAGCTGCCATAGAGCTTAATTGCACATCTCTTTAGGATGGTAAAACCAACTGAGAGTGAGGCAAGGAGGGGCTGCCTGTGAATATTAAATTGAGACAGAGTCCTTCACCAAGCAGACAAATGGGACTTTCCAATGGGAGGATGCACAGGGGCATATCTATGGTGCCTGAGCCTGGCAGCATATTCCATCATGTAATCAGCATCAAAAAAACTCAAGGAAGTTTCCAAAAGGTCTTAGGATAATTTGAGAAGTTTCTTTCCCTAAATAGGCAGTTCAGAAGTAGTAGAATGGGTCCGGATTTGGACAAACCTGTGGCTTTCATACATTTTTTGGTGTGACCCTCAGTAAGAAATACATCATGAACCAGTATGTTTCTTTGTGTATGTGTGTGTTTATAAATGAAAAAACAGTCTCATCAAATATACTTACTTTTATTACACGCTATGAATTCTGATAATTTATATTCCATTCCAGTCCATTAAAATGGTAGTTATGACCCACTAAATAAAATTTGCTACAAACTAACCCAACATTAGATCATGACTTGCAGTTTGAAAGACAATGAGAGAAAGTGTAGTTCAAGCTCTGCACCTCTACAACTTCTCCGTCAGTAAAAAGGAGATAATGATTTTTCTTCTATAGGAGATTGTATTAATGAAATGACATACATGTCTACTGCATCAGCTCCATGCTCTTTTCTCACTGTTGTATCTCCAGCATTGCGCACAAGGCCCGGCACACAGTAGGTTCTCAATATGTGGAAGTTATTTTCACTACTCCACCCCCACCTTACATCCCCCCAGAAGCTGTAGGAAGCATGCAGGCCACACACCATATCCCTAGTGGGGACACAGGTCAGGGGACTTGAGCCTAACCATTCTGGAGGTCTTCAGGAGAAGAATACTACAAAAGCTGTTTCAAGAAAATGATCGGCTAACCCTTTATCTATAGAGCATATATGAAGGGTCAGACCCTAGAGTAGGATCTGGCAGGACACAAAGCAACCTTATTCTTTACAGTCTCAATTGTTTCCTGTTGAGGAAACAACACACAAATAATTAAAAGTAAGTAGAGGTACGGGGCAAGCAAACTGATACTGAATGAGTGGTAGAGGTAATAACAAACACTATAGGATAGAGAGCCCAAATTTTATGAGTATTGTATTCTAGTGCAACAATGGAGAAGATAAAGAAAAAGCTCCAGGGAATTTATTAATGGTTTTAAAATAAATCTGTATGTTATTAATCTCTAGAATGTGTGTATATATATTTCTTAATCCACAATGTTTAGTGTACATAAGGATTTCAGGACTCCTAGTAATATCAGGGAGTCATTGAAGTTTTATTGCTAAGAGAATGAGCTTGGAAGTCAGACAGTGGGTTGTCCTAGCTCTGTCACTAGTTCTGTGGCCTTTGCAAGGGACTTTAACTTCTGAGTTTCCCTACCTGCAAAACTGGAGTAATAGCTGTATCTTCTCACAGGGTCTTTGGGAAGATTAAATGGGTTAAGAATATAACACTCTCAGCATCTCAGCACAGCCCCTGACAAAGAGTAAATGCTCAAGAAAGTTAGCTGATACTCTTGTTATTATTTTATTGACCTTTGGGGTACAAGGCCCTGAGCAGAAGGAAGTCAAAGAAGATCACATTAGATTTATAGCAGCTTCACAGATATTATCTAATTATACTTTGGTGGAGGAGATAGAAGGCAAAAATTGTTTTCAAGATGGAGAAAATCTGGCACAATGAGGTTGAACTGAACCAAGTTTCACAAGTCTTAAAGAATGTGTGAAAAATGAATCATACCAAAAGAGAACAAAACAACAAAAGGACCTGGGTTTAAGCTCCAACTCCTCTACTTTATGAACTCTGTGATCCTTGGCTCGTTAGTGAATCCTCTTTGAGGCCCAGTCTCCTCGTCTGTAAAGGAGTGAATGTAGTGCCTTTAGCCTGGAGAACTTGTCGTTGACACCGCCCCCTAAACCCCACCCAGCACCACACAGTCTGGAACTTGACATATTTAAAGCTCTTTTCGAAGTAATAACTTCTTGCTATACCCAAAAGGGTTTTTATGCTGTTCATTTTGTGGGGGGATAAATGTGACAGAGAGAGTCCTGCAGAGAAGGTTCACACATGACTCAAGTAAGGAGGCTGCCATTCTTTGTAGGTAAAATGGTTTAGGGAGTCTGGCCTCAGATGGCTGTGCTGAGATGCTAATCTGGCAGCAGTGAGGGAATTCTTCAGATCCAGCCACTCCTCAGAAGACATTTTTTTTTTTATGCATAGGCAGGCACTGGGAATCGAACCCAGGTCTCCGACATGGCAAGCAAGAATTCTGCCACTGAGCCATCATCGCACCGCACAGCAGACGTTTTTTGATCAGTGCTCTGCCCTGAGGAGGTGGCTGGTATCCAAAATCAGGAGATGCAGACTGCTCACTGAATTAAACCTATGACTTCTGCTTCATTAGCCCCATTAGTTAAATCTCACAAAGCTAAATAGGCGTAGTATAGCATAAATATGGCCACAAATTCTTTAGATGACTCCTATCCAAAGAAGGAGATTCTTCCCCAATTTCTTTGAATCTGGGCTGACCTCATGACTTGTGTTGACCAATAAGATGTGTTGAATATGACAGAGCATGACTCCCAAGGCTTGGCCTCAAGAAGCTTTACAGCTTCTGCTCTTGCTTTCTTTGAATGCTGCCCTGAAACTTTCAGATTGTGAAGAAGACTGGGATTAAAGACCTTATCCCAGCTCAGCACACCCCCAGGCATCCCACTTACCAAATGCAGCAGCCTGAGCAAGCCCAGGCAAACACTGAAGTGCTCAGTGGATCCACTTACGAGAGGTGACAAATTACTTAAGCCACTAAATTTCGGACTGGTTTGTTACAAAGCAATGGACAACTTGATGCATGCACACCTATATATTAGAGAATTTTGATGTTTGGGCCTAGTCAGGAGCTAGCTCAGGAGGTTTAAGAGTAGGACAGGCTCAGAAGCGTCATAGTGATTACAGGGCCTCATTATATTTTTAGGACCTTCTGGCTTACAAAGTTCTTTCGTATATATTATTTAATTTTCATTACAGTCTTGTGAGCCTAGTGGGTGCCTTCAGACAAGCTCCCCAGAGAAGAAGATTCTGGTACAAGTGATTAATTATGGAAGTGGATCCCGGGGGAAACCATTACAGGAGTTGGGGAGACAGGATGGGAAAGAGGAGGAAGCCAAGCAAGGGTATGAGAGCTCAGGCAGAATCTCATAGGGAAAGCCTCAGCCTGGTCCTTTGGGAGAACTCTGGAGTGTAAGTTATGCTTCTCTGAGGCAAGGCAGCTGGAGCTTTCATATTTCTCTACCTGTCAGTCACCGGAAAAGCTGCCTAAGAAATTTCCTAAAGGTGAGGCATGCAAATTCCTAGATATTTCTTGCTTTCCTCCTATATGGGGCTGTCCTCTGAAAAAGAGCTGTAGGTACTGGCTATTGTAAGCAAAAAGTGTACCAAAATCAGAAGTGTAAGGATACAGCTCCACATGGCTCCCTGATGATCCTGAATGAATCTACATGGGCTATGTAGGCAAAGTTTCAAGCTCAGCTGAATCTAGGCCTCGGCAGAAAGCCTTGTGATTCTTCCAGAACATGAAACCACAGGGGGCTTGTGAGGAGCTACTCCAAGGCTGTTTCCCACTCACTCACCTATCTTCCTGGCAGGCTGTCATGATAGTTTCTCATGGTCCCCTGGGTTCTGAAAAGGAAGGAGAAATTCTGCCTTGCCCCACATGGGGCACAGCTACAGGCTATACAATGGCTTAGCTCCAGCACAGCCTTGCCTCTTCAACAACAGCATGCTGCATTCCATGTTGCAGTCATCTGGCCCTTTTTACTTTGGCATCTCCCTTCTCCAGGGGTACTGGTACCTTTGGCTATTCTTGCTTTCAAGAGCAAGTATGTAAGTAATAGACTGCTTGAATCTAAAAAAGATTCATTGTATCTTTACTGGCCAAATCTATCAGTTGTCTTTGTCTTGTGCTTGACAAGGGAGATGCACAAAAAAACTGCAAGACTAGCTGCATGTTATTCCATTGTACCATCATTTATCAATTACTCTCCTACTGATGGGCATTTCGGTGGCTGCTGGTCTGGAGCTCAGGCCCTGCAGCTCACTGCCATAGCTCCTGACCTGTCTGCTGTCTACATTTGAAGGTCACATGCCCTGGATTTCTCACTGTCTGGTCTCACCACCAAAGCCTTAATAGAGGCTAAGGTGCTTGGGTACACCCACCCAGAGCTGCCAGTGTGCACTTCTGGCACGTGGGGCTAAGCCAAGGAGGGTTCACTGGCCAGAGGAAGCCTTTGGCCATCAGTATAAACACACAACGTAAGCCCAGATGTGAGTCGGAGGGTTGAGATTTGAGAGGTGGAAAAGCAGGTAGCTAAACTGGAAAGACGAACAGGATGGGAAGCCAAAGAAACAAAGACTTGAAATGAGGCAGGCAGAATGAGTCTGGATGTTGACGTTTTGTTCAGGGACTATATTGTAAATTGTGCCTTCCTTTCCTTGTTCAGTTTGGCCAATGGTGTTGGTCTGGGGGCACTGGTGCAAACATTTGGATTGCACCAGACCCCCACAGCCATACTCCATGCAACTATGGGCCCACAAGAGCTGCTGGCTCCCTGTGACAGTGACCTGCTGTGCTGTGTCTGTGCACACCAGCTTGACTCGCCCGAGCCCTTCTGGGGTGAGAAGTGCCCTTCTGGCTTCTGTCTCACTCCAGTGAGCTGA
Source organism: Myrmecophaga tridactyla (assembly GCA_004026745.1). Lineage (NCBI taxonomy): Eukaryota > Metazoa > Chordata > Mammalia > Pilosa > Myrmecophagidae > Myrmecophaga > Myrmecophaga tridactyla. The sequence continues at coordinate 12,004 of PVIY010004354.1, forward strand.
TCTAATTCCACATTCCAGCCCCTTGCTGTCTCCCAGGTCCTGCCATCAGTAACAGGTTATGCTGGGCTGAATTCTGAGCATTACAGTTGTCTACAATGATCTGTACACATTCCCTGGGGATCAGGCAAGCCAGCTTTGCAGAGAAAAGGACGCAGACCCATGAAGTTCATGTGACTTGCTCAAGGTCACCTAGCTAATTCATGACCCAGGGCTGACTTATCCACGAGGTGTGGCAAGCACAGTGCTAAGGCCTATGCTACTTTCAGAGGTCCACAAAAATGTGTAATTTTAATTCCTTTTAAAGTCAGGAGAAAAAGATTATAATTACAATGAATCTATAATAATGAAGCCAGTCTGAATTATATTCATCTCATACCAACACAGTTGGGCCTAGGGCCCATGAAAGTCCTAATGCAGGTGGGTAGTGACAAAGCTGTGACTAGAAGGGTTTCCATTCCACCTTCAGTGTTCTTTTGGCCTAAGCTAGGTGAGGATCTAAATGAAAGAGCTGACTTTTAAAGATAGTAAGACTCTAAGGGCAATGTCCATAGGGGCCCCACATATAACTGCTTTAAGGGGGCCAGGGGCTCCAAAGGGAAATATAGATACCCCCTCACTTGGCCTAGCCCTTTCCATATTCGCATTCCAGGTGGCACTGCCAGGCATCTAAGGAATCCAGGTGAAGAAGGCACTTGGAAAGGGAGGACATGCCATTACCTAAGAGGCAGTATATACCCACATGCATTTTGAAATATATCGAACCCACATTCAGTCACTTATTCCTGCTTGCTGTGTAGGCTTTGGCAAGATTTTAAAACTGTGATGTGGAGATAATATTCTCCCTGCAGAATTGTTCTGAAGATCAGCCGAAGTGAAGTGAGGAAGGTCCCCGGCACTCCCTCGATCCTTTGCCAGCTCTGGGAGCGAGTCAGCGCCTCTCGCTGCCCTGGCAAGCAGAGTCCCACACTCTCTCACTCTCCAACTCTCTGTGGCTGCTATTGGAAGCCGACTGTTCTGAAGTTCTGATTGTTTTGTGCTGTACCCACGGCAAGTAGAATTTGAGAGTGTTCCATCGGATTTGTTTTAGGTTATAAATAGAAGAATGATAGACTTTCCCCCCCTCAAGTCCCTTGTATTTACCCCAGTAATTTGTTACTGAACACACAGTCCTGACCACAGTAGGCATGACAACAGGAAATGTAGAGCCTGAAGAATAAGCAATTATTTGCTGCAAGCAACCAAAACAACTATGTCAGGTAGGTACAGGGGTGTTTGTCAGGTTTTAATCAGCCCTGTTGAGTGGTGAAGAGTGAGTGATAATTATACCAGTAACTTCAGAGTGACTTAATGTCACGGTTCTCCAGGACTTTTTGTTGCATCGGTGTGTTTGTGTGACAAAGCAAGCCTGAAATGAGATGCAAAGCTGGAGAGAGCCTGTCTACCTTCCTTTGTCCCTGACTAGGTAAAACAGGGAAATTGGCTTGGGCTTGCATGAGCAGGGCACTAGATTATGCACTCCACCCTCCATCTTCCTCCCGCGTCAGCACATATGTTTTGGGTGCATGGGAGAGGGAAGAATAACTTACTGTGACTTCATGTGAAGGCAAGAGTGAGTGGCCATTTCATGTGCTCATTAAAAGAAGTGTGGTATTCCCAACCCAGTTAGAAGATAAAAACCCAACATTGCATGAGGCAGGCCGGTCAGTTCTGCTGCCTCACACAGCTCTTTTGATCCTGGGGAACAAAGCCTCAGATGAAAGGAGAGCAAAAGACAAGCAGGGATCCACACTGGGTCCTCAGCCCTCTCATGCCCCCGTAATTGGCTCATCCTCCACCCTCAGTGGTATATTCTAGAAGGAAACTGGTGGCACACAGGAGGAGAATTTGGATGGCTTTGTTCTGAATCCAAATTTAGTTTCTAACTTAAGAGTGACTTGAATTTTCCCTCTATAAAGTGGGGGTTTTATGAGGTTGACTGAGAAATGGAAAGCCACCCACAGGTCAGGGGCAGTCTCTTTGCCTCTGTTCCTGCAACTGTGTCGCTGTCTCGTTTTCCCCTCATCAGAATGAAGGCAAGCCTGGTTCTTTCACCTGGTGTCCATAGAAAAGCCACTCTTCTCAAACACTGAGGTGTCTCATTGAATGTAATGGAGATCCAAGGGGCTGGGAAGAGATGTTACACAGCCTTTGTCCATTTGATCTTCTCTCTTCTCCTCACTCTACCTCCTTCAGACAAAAAGTTCCTTTACTCCATTCCATTTCTCAGAATCTGAGCATCAGCCAACATCAGTGCCCTGCAAGTTATTCTCATGCATTATATAGATAGCCCTTTGTAGTTTATGGTGTATTGGAGTGACTGGAGGGAACTGCCTGAAACTGCCGAGCTGTGTTCCAGTAGCCACGTTTCTTGAAGATAATTGTATAATAATATAGCTTTTACAATATGACTGTGTGATTGTGAAAACCTTGTGTCTGATGCTCCTTTTATCTAGGGTATGGATAGATGAGTGAAATATAAGGATAAAAGTAAACAAATGATAAGGGGAACAAAAGTTAAAATAAATTGAATAGATTGAAGTATTAGTGGTCAATGAGAGGGAGGGGCAAGGGGTATGATATGTATGAATTTTTTCTTTTTTCTTTCTTTTTCTGGAGTGATGCAAATGTTCAAAAAAAATGATCATGGTGATGAATACACAACTATGTGATGGTATTGTGAGCCATTGATTGTATCCCATGTATGGAATGTTTGTATGTCAAGAATGTTTGTATGTTAAGCAAAAACTTATAAAGTAAAAACAGTAAAAATATTAAAATAAAAAAAAATGCACATGCCAGGTCTGTGAGTGGAGCCTGGAGATCTGCGCTTTTAACTCGTGCCCCCAGTTTAATTTTACGTATATGCACCTAACATCTATTGAGCTGCTTACTCTGTGCTAGGAGCAGTTCTTTGTACTTCACGTGGATGATGAACTCGTGGATATGAATGAAAAAGTGAGACCTGGAAAGCTAAGTGGTGGGCTGGTATTCAGACCGGCAGCCTGGGGTCAGTGCCATGTTCCCTCTTGCCACTGTTTGATGATATGAGTGCTCAAGTTTGTGGTCCTCTCGTTTTACAAACTGTAAAAGCTCCTAAAAAGGAGCTGAGACCTGGAGAATCTCATCTCGCAGTTTACGGAGAATCACACAAATAGTTGATAGAAGAGCCAAACCCAGAACCCAGCTCCTTCCTCCCGCACTGCTCCCCGTGGCTCTTATCCCCTCACTGGCTACCTCCCTGCTGGGGACACCTGGTCTTCACCATCTCAGGAGAGGTCAGGACAGGCTTTCTGAGTAGCTTGTCCACATAAACGTTTTCCCTTCCTTCTCATGCAAGCCACTGGCTGCTTTCTTGAGTGGCATACTTGCTTTTCTCCCTAAGAGAGGGCTCTGCATTTTCCCAAGTAGCTTCTGCAGAACGAACTCATTACAGAATAGCACTGCTGCAGCTATTCTGAGTTCCTGGAAATGAGTAAGTGTCTGAACTCCAAGAAAGCACGAAATACATTCCCTTTCAGTTCTTGAAATTGACGTTAGCAATGGTCACCTCCATTTTCACATCCATGATTTTTATTTAGATGCGACTGCCTGGAAGGCTGGTTTGAGTCATGGTGACTTATTCCAAAATTTAATCCAAGTTGTCCTCCACTCAGTACATGTGATTTCCATCGCTTTGAACCAATGGGACTATGCAGATCCTATGGTATGTCTTTACACTTCTCCCCAATATGAACCTCTACGTCGCATGTGATGTTTGCTCTCAAATTTCGTTAAGCCCAATCAGCCATCCATCTCCCTCCGTTGCTCCTTCCTGCTCATCAGATGTTGTTTTCAGGTGCCATCAGTTTAGTCTTCATCAGCTGCACATCGTGGGGTGACGGATAATTTAGGCTCTTTGAGAAGAGGGAAAGAGATCTTCATACTGCTGTTGTTTCTTCCCACATTAAAAGAATTGGGAGAGCCCTTGTGTCTTCCTTCTTTTGCATGTATCATCAGTAAAACATTGTTAAGTTCTTGGCTGTTCCTACTGTAGCCCAACTTTTCTCAGGCCAACTTATACTGAGAGGGAGATGAACAGGAATGACAAGATTTCATCGATACATGTCCTCACAAAGGAAAGACTCTCAACTCTACTTTAAAACATTGCGAGTTAAAAATTTTGGCAAAGGATGGTGGTAATACTACTATTACTACAATTAGTACTACTTAATTGCATTTTTGAAAGTGGTTAAAAATGGAAAATTTTATGTTGTGTGTATGTTGACAAAATAAAAATTTAAAACAAAACAAAACTTCACGATTTATTCATGGAGGTCTCTGGGGGGGGGTGTCTCATGTGAACCTACAAAATCATCTCATGTCTCCCACTTTAGTCCATGAGGCTCACATCTCACAGCTGCCACTCCTGGCAGGACACTCAGGCCAAACACCTGTGTTCAAGAGACGGCGCTGGCTGTCTTCCAAGGCCCACCAATCTGCTACCCTTGTGAGGAAAGGTGTCCCTTCCTGCCCTGCAGTCTTCACTGAGCTGAATCACCCTGAATCCCAAGAAGAAATGAGGATAGCATCTTTTTCCATGTTGTAGACAGCGTTTGTAACCCTGCATCTCATAGGAGTCCCTGGAAACTGCTCCATATGCTTCTGCCTGCAGCAACTCTGTCCATGGTTTGAACGTGAGTCATGAGACTCAGCCTCTCTGTCGCTATCCTTCCCTTTCTCCCAGGCCCTGTCCACAATCTTTGACCGTGCTGGCTTCTTCTTCCCTTACAAGTTTACCTATGTATACAGATGCCCACAGACTCCCTACTCTATAGACTTCTCAGACACACCCAGGTGTGAATCCCAGGTGCAGAGACAGCTGACTGGAGATGGAGATCTCATTCCTCTGGGTATTTCATCTATGTCAGTGCACCTCTCTGAGGAGCTTACAAGCATAGTGAGGTACATACCTCTCCTAAACACCAAGCTCAGTGCTCGCACCGAGTTGATGCTAGTAGTTCGTTGCATGTAGGGAAGCTCTGCTTATGATCATGGAGATGGAAAGCCATTAGCATGGGAAATGAGCAGTCAAAGGCAGCACCATCTGAAAATTTCTTAATGAGCCTCACTTAGGAAAACGTGGAGTTTAACATGTAAAAATTCACATGTTTAATCTGCTTGTTTGTTCTTTTGCCTATTGCACCATGTGGAAAGGTTGAATAGAGTGAGAAGGGAGATGGAACTTCTCAGTGCGGCAGTTTGTCATAGCAGGTGGGGTTGTAGGTCATTCTATAAGATAGGTGGTAGAAAGTTGATTTTTCAGCAGATTTCCTAAATTTGTGTTTGTCGTCCCCCAAACCCCTTTCCCCTTAACTAAGACCAAAGTACAATTCCAATTGTGTTCTTCTTGTGCCTAAAACTCTTCAGTAGTTTGCTGGAGCCTTTGGAATAAAGACCCAAATCTGCAACATAACTAACTTACCAGGCATGCACATCTGGTGCCTGTCTGTCACTCCGGAGACTTCTCATCCTGTATCCTCTCCCCATGCTCGGCCTCACTGACTTTCATTCAGCTTCTGAGGAAACTCTGTCCTTCCTTCTGTGTGAGCCTTTACCCTCTTAGCCCAGACTACTTCCTGGGGAAGGTCCCTATTATATGCTCTCAGAATACCATGCACCTTTCCTTTTTAGGTTCTTATCACAGTAAAAATTGGTGTGAAATTTAATTAATGTCTATGTACCTCACCCATCTATAAGATTTGTGAAGCCAAGGACCATGTCTGCTTGGCCTACCAATGCTCCCCAGTTCCCAACTGAGGACCGAGCACCAAGGAGGCCCACAATAAACATTTGTTAAATGACTGACAATGGAAAATCTATTTAATGCCTTGAAACCTCAGTTATCTTACTTGTAAGATGGGGTAATAATATTATCTACCACATAGGCATGCTGTTAGGATTCAAGTAAATAATGTATATAAAGCACTCAGACACTAAGATCTGCCTCCAATGACATTTATTATTAGAATTACCAGTGGTAGTAGAATTTAAGGCAGCAGTATAACACAGCCTTTGCAATATTTTACATTAACCAAATACCTTCAGAGGAAGTTACTGTTCTAGTTATCTGTTTAACAAATACAAAATAGTGGCTTAAAATAACAACAATCATTTATTTTGCTCACAAATCGGGGTTTGGCTGGGCTCAGATATCCAGGTTTTGCTCAGGGAGTTCTTGTGTGGTTGTATCCTCACTTAAATGTGTGAGGCTTCAACTGGGAAGACTTGATCATTTGGGGTTTCTTAGGAATCTCTCTCTCTGTCTCTCTCTTTCTCTCTCTGGTCTCTCCATTTGTCTCTCCACATGGGTAGCTGAACTTCTTACATGTTGATTAAACTTGAGGTTCCCAAACTGAATGTCCTGGAAAAGATCAGCAAAAACTGCAGGACTTTTTTTGAACTAGTATTAAAAGTGTCTTTGCACCACTTCTGCCTCATTCTATTTACAAAGTTCCACCTAGATTCAAGGGAAAGGGCCATAGATTCCATGTCTTGGTAGGAAGAGCATCAAAAATTTGCAGGCATGTTTTAAAACTCTACAGTTGTGGCAGGTTATATAATAGCCAGATAATGGGACTCAGTCTCTTGGCATTCTGATTATTTTTCTGGGTTAAGCACTGTTTTAATTTCCTGGCTTCTAAAATAAATACCAAACAATGGGTTGGCTTGAACAATGGTAATTTATTGACTCATGATTTTGAGGCAAGAAGTACAAAATTGAGGCATTAGCAAGGCTCTTTCTCCCAGAAGATGGTGGTGTTGTGGGGCTAGCAGCCAGTGATTCTTGGTCCTTAGCTTTTCTGTCTCATAGCAATGCCCATGGCAGCCACTCCTGGCTTCTCTCTACCAATAAAGGGCTCCAGTAGTCTGGATTAAAGTCCAACCTGATTCAGTGGGGCCACACCTTACCTGAAATGACCCCTCAAGGAGATCTTATTTAGAATGGGTCCACATCAACCAGAATGCAGACCGAGACCAAGAATATGTCCAAATGGGTGCACAGACTCAATCCACCACAAGTACCAAAACATAAGTTTATTATTTTCACAACCTTATACGTTAGTCATAAAAATTAATCTTACCAGTCAAAATTCTGACTCTTTATTAGACTTAAAATGGATGGTGACACCTGCCTTTGTCAAGACTTGGAAGAAATTATTATAACTTCCCTTTTAGCACTGTGTGACATCTGGGAGAACCTGATTAATTGCATAAAATGGGTTATTTTTTATGCTGTTTTTCCTTAAGTGGAGAATTTCCCAAAGCATTCATAACTACTGCACAAATGAAGTGCATTGGTAAACGCAGAGTTGGAGAGAGTTTTGAAAACACAAGTATGGCGGAAGGTTACAAGCAGAGCTGAAGATGGAAACGCCATTTCAGGACTTCCCATGTACTGAATCAGAGAGCTGGCAGGTGGCGGAAAATCATAAAGAAGGCGCTGCCAGGAGATCAGCAATTTTTCCTCCAATAATTAGACAACTAATACTGTGAAACTCTGAGCTGCCTTGGATGTGTATTGAGTGTGGAAGGAGACTGCAGTCCAGCTCTGATGAACAAAATTAGGCCTTTCCACTCCCTTCTGTCACCTGCATTGTGTTGGATGGTGTGCTGGCTATTGTGAGGAGGGGCTTTGACATGGCAAGATTGGCCTGAAAGAATGATCTGGATGGAGAGGTAGCTCATTCATTTAAAAATGCTATTGAACATCTTCGAACTGGGTAGAGGAATACAGAGGGATCAACAGAGGCATGGTCCTGCCCTCATGATACTTTCATTCAAGATAATTTCAAATAGTAATAAGTTATGTTGTAGTGAAAGTAATGGAGGGAATAGTAGATGTTGGAAAGTTTTTAGAGTTTTTTGAAGACTTCTTAGAGGGAGGTCTCTTGAGCTAAGACTTGAAGAATTGGAAGGAGGATCCCGTGAAGACCTGAGGAAAGGTCTTCTAGTCAGATAGAACAGCAATTGCAAAGGCTGACATGGGGAAGGGGACTGGCAAGGAATCCTGTGGTACTGGAGCATCCTGAGCAGTGGGAAAAGAAGCAGGAGGTAAGGGTGGAGACTCAGATCAAGCTGGGCTTTGCAAAAGGAGACTGGATTTTATTCTAACAGGAATGGGAAACTACTTTTGCTGATACACATGCCCATCCTAGGAAATCTTGTTAAACTTTTAAATTTTGTAATAATTTTACACCTAAAGCAAGGTTGCAAAAAAAGAATATCAGAACTTCTGTATGTCTTTCACTAAGCTGTCCCCAAATGTTAACATCTTCACCACAATAGTACACTCATTGAAACTAGGAAATTAACATTGACACAATAGTATTAGTCTATAGACTTAATTAAAATTTTGCTAATTGGATCACTAATGTCCTTTTCCTGGTCAAGGATTCTATATTGCACTTACTTGTCATGTCCCCTTCATTTCCTACAATGTGCTTCCTAAAATATTCTTATTTTGTAGATTTGAAGTGTGTTCTACTTTGCTAGCTGCTGGAATGCAATATACCAGAAACAGAATGGCCTTTAAAAGGGAAATTTATTAAGTTGCAAGTCCACAGTTCTAAGGCCGTGAAAATGTCCCAACTAAAGCAAGGCTATAGAAATATCCAATCTAAGGCATCCTGGGAAAGATACCTTGGTTCAAGAAGGCCAATGACGTTCAGGGTTTCTCTCTCAGTTGGAAAGGCACATGGCAAATTTTGCAGTGTCTGCTAGCTTTCTCTCCAGGCTTCTTGTTTCATGAAGCTCTCCTGGGGGCATTTTCTTTCTTCATCTCCAAAAGTCTCTGGCTGCACAGGCTCTGTAGCTCTTTCCAAAATGGTTTCCTCTAAAGGGCTCCAGTAAGCAGCTATCCCACCTTGAAAGGGTGAAGATGCATCTCCATGGAAACCATCTAATTAAAAGTTACCAACCACAATCGGGTGGGTCACATCTCCATGGAAACAATAAAAAGCACACACTCAGCAATACCCAATGAGGATTAAAGGACATGGCTTTTCTAGGGTCCACAAATCCAAGCCAGCATCGAGTAGGTCCCAGGGAGTTCTGTTGTTTTTGAAATTTCACAAACGCATGCCACATTCTACCCCCCGCCATAGGCAATCATTGCTCTGGCAGATAAAGATAATTAATATTAATACCAATAGTAGTATTATTTCTAGTAATAGTTAATATTTATTAAATGCATTCTGTGTGCCGGACAGTTTGTTTTACATTTTTCACCCATTTAAACTTCACCACAAGCCTTTGAGTTAGGGTATTATCATCCTAATTATTCAGAAGAGACAACTGGAGCACAGAGAGCTTAAGAAACTTGTCCAAAGTCACAAGTTGGTAAATGGTGGAGCTGTGATTGAGCCCAACCAGAAGCCATGCAAAATCTTAATCACTGCTAGAAAACTGTGGCCGAAAATGGTGGTTTGTAGAATGTAGACCTCAAAAATCTATAGTCTAGCAGACAAGATATGAAGCATAAATAATTATAGCAATGTGATAAGGATGATAATAGAATTATATTCACAGAGGAGGAAGTCATATCTCTGCCCTAGAGAAGCTGGTAAAAGCTTTCTAAAGCAGATGATAAATAAGCTATCTTGAAGGTGAGGTGTTTGCCTGGGGATAAGGGCAGTGGGAGAAGGAACTTCCAGATGAAAAGAACAGCACAAAGGCATAAGGGAGGGAACTCATCCATATTCCCCACAAGATTGACACAGTGGAGATCACTACGTGTGGAGAAGATTTGTAGGGGAGGAGGCCAGAATGGCATGTATGAAGGATAAACATGAAGAGGCCTACAAATGCCATGCCAAGGACATGTTCTGTACTCTGCAGGTGACAGATCTGAAGCAGGGGAATTTATGAAGAGCAGTCTGTTGGCAGAATAGGAGATAAATCTGAGGGCAAGACTGATGGATCCTATTTACCTGGGTGTCATGCCCAAAGCAGAGCTACAGAGTATAGTGTCCAAGGGAATGGAGTCAGTGTGAAAGGGAGCTCCAGGTGGTCTGTGGGGAGGGAGAAGGAAATAATCATTATGTTAAACCAGAACTCTGAATATTACTTCCTCTCTGGAGTCTGATGGTGAGTGCATTAGCTTTCTCCTCAGGTAATTGCTAGCTTTGTTACCCAGTGCCCTAGCTTGGGTTATCTCGGAAGTAGAACCAAAGATAAGAACTCCAAGGCGAGTGGTTTACTTGAGAGGGGCAGGAGGACCATTAGGGAAGGTGGGTTATGAGACAGGGAAGGGAAGTCAGCCATTAAAGCATGTATTTCAGTCCCTTGCCTCTATAGGAGCTTAATTCTTAGGGGAAACTCTGGATAATAGCATAAGGCACATTCCTTAGAGCTATTTCTCCTGAAGGGCGGGACCTGGGGTAATTATACACCAACTCTTGCCAGTTGAGGGCTCTTGCAGGGGTATATTAATTCCTGCTCCGGCATCACTCCCCTCAGACTACAGAGAAAGCCCTCAGGCAAAGAGTTACATGTTGTTGCAGTTGGAAGTTGGCAGGAATCCTCCAAAGTAGTAGAGTCCATAAGAAAGGGGCAGGGCAGTGACAATGTCTGATATGTACAGGTTGGCTAATCTAGGAAATATATTATGTTGGGGGAAATAATATTTATGAGCAAGTATCTAATAAATAATTAGCAATGGCATACTGAAATGACATATTTTTAATAATCCTAGTCACAGAAATTTAACTTGTCAGTTACAGACTGCATTAAAAATGTATAACAGGCTGGTTTGGCAGGTAGCCCCCTACAAAAACTTTTTATGATGATTATAAGACCTGAGCAAAAGAGAAAGTGGCCTTAGGGTTGGCTGTATACTGGGGTGGGAGACAGACATGGTAAGAATCACCAGAAAGGGGGAAAATGGTTTATTAAGAGAATAGTCCTGGCTGGGAGGATCTGAGGAGACCTTGTGAAGGACATGAGGTTTGATAAGGATTAAGGGTGGTTAGATTCTAACAGACAAAAGTGGAATCCAAGGGTTGGGAGCAAGACCAAGCTGGGAGCCTTCCGGTTAGTTAGGGGAAAGAGACCAATGCAGGAAAACTGGAGGAACAGCTAGAAAGGTCAAGGTGAGGTTATGGAGGATGCTCAAATGCCCGATTAAAGCATTTGGGCTTGTGTGCAGGGCGATAGGCATTGTCTGAAGTTTCTGAGAAAGGGAGGGTGCTCACACACAGCAGTACTATTGGAATACTAAGCTAATGCTTTTTTATCAGATAAATTTTGGAGTAGAGGTATCGAGGTCAGAATGCCAAATGAGATTATACTTGCTCAAGTCATAAAAAAGGAGAGTAAGACAGTAGAAACTGGAGTGGAAATGAAAGGACAGATGTAGAGGATTGCAAAAGAAAAATAAACAGGATATGGGTTTGGTGTGGTGAGGAAAGTTGTGCCCTGAGCGTGGAGAATGGAACACAATTAACAGTATAGAGAAGTTAGCAGAAGGAACAGATGTGAAGGAGAAGCAGATGCATTTGGGGTGTTAAACAATTTGAGCTTCATGCTCAAATTGTAATAGATGCTTTGGGGATCTCAAAAATGAATGATACATATATATATACCCTATCCACAAGAAACTTCTAGTTTAATAAGAAAAATAAAGGTATATTCCTAAATAGCTATTATACAAGTTAAGTAAATCAAGTGTAATTAAAGGGGTGCAGAAAAATGCTCTGAGAGTATAGAGAAGGGATAAATCCCTTCCAGCTGCAGGGATTAAGAAAGGCTGCACAGAAGCATTTTAGTTAGATCTTGAAAAATAGGTAAGATTTGAATAGATCAAGGGAGGAGCATTCCAGGCCAAGAGAACATCATGATGAGAGGTATATCAAATTTGGTTGGGAGATGCAAATGCTTCATTTTGGGTTGGGAAGGGTATACATGAAGGAAAGTAATGGGAGATGAAGTTGGAACACAGCCTGGAGCCAAATACAAAGGATCCTTAATGTTGAATGAAGAAATATAAATTTTAATTCATCACTATTGAAGGCTTTTGAACTGACCAACATTGTCAGAAGATGGGTGGAGGGGAGGGGCCTGATGACAGAAAGTCCAGTCAGGTGATTTCATGAGGCAAGGGAAATTAAGGCCTCTACCAGGGTGGAAACCATACAGATTGGGACTAGAATTTATAATGGTAAGATTAATAAGCAGGAGTGTTCAATAAAATGAAGATAGCCACATGAAGTAAACAGCCCACTTCCAATTTCATGGTGTACTTTTGAGACACAGAGGAAAGTTTTGGCTTCATTTTGGAGGAAAATTCAGTGGAGCTGGCCAAACCTGAACATGTCTCATGGGTTAATTAGTTTAGGGTTCCTTGCTTTCCAAGGCTTTCATTTTCACAAACATGGCTATGGACTGTGCTGAAACGTTGCCTCGTTCTCAGTGGGAAGCTCTAGGCAGAGCCAGAAGAGCTGTTGGTTGACCTGTACTGAAATGCATTCATCCAATAATTCTATAAGTGATTTTTTCAAGTGAAAGTATATGATGCAAGGAAAGTTTGGTTTAAATGACCTTGAAGGAAGTTGGACCACCTCCCATGTCAGCCATGAACAGATGGAAATGTGTGTGCAGACGGCAAGAGAAGAATTTATTTTGAAGGTTCTTGAAGAATCATGTACTAATGTCAGAACAAGTATCAATGTAAGATCACATTCTGTGCTGGTATAACCAATAAAAATCTGATTTTATTCCTGACAAACAAATAGGCACTATACTTTTTGGGTGTGAAAGCATAATGAATGTATGAATGTTGTTAATTTCTATAAAATTGAGGGTTTTTTGTTTTAATTTTGAATGTTTAGGTCAAAGTAGCCTTCTGTGCTCCTATGATAACTAGAAATGTAAATAAATAAAATTTCTCTACCAGAAGAGCCCATGATATCCCATCACAAGAATCCATGTGGCTGATTGCATTTTCCATATATGGCCCTGGCAATATTTCTTCTTCCACATGTGCTCCCAGCACCTTGCTATTCCCCCCAGCAAGAAGTGGAGTCTATTTTCGCTCCCCTTGGAACTGGGCAGGATTTTGCAGCTGCCTCAACTAATAGAATGTGAAGGAAGTGACACTACGTGACTGCTAAGACTAGGTCATGAAAAGAAATATGAAATCTTTCTGGCTCACCCTCTCCCTTATCTTTGGAACCCAGTTACCATGCTGTGAGGAGAATCAGGCCACTTGGAGCTGTTCGGGCTAACAGAAGCTAAGGTTTCAGCTGACTCCCAACATTAACCATGAGACGTATAAGTAATTGGGTCTTCAGGTGATTCCAGCTCTCAGCCTCAAACTTTCCCAACTGGAGCTGAGTGGAGCAGAGACAAATTATCCCCTCCAAGCCCAACCCCAGCTGCAAATTCACAGGCACAATAAAAATTGTTACTTAAAGACAGTAAGTTTTGGAGTAATTTCTTATGCAGCCATAGTAACTGGAACAGTCCTCAGGAGATAAGAGCATGGCAACAGGGTGGTAGTAGTGCTGTGTGTTGGGCTGAAATTCTTGGTTTTTGAAAAAGAGGCCAGGCGGAATGTAAGAAACTCAGAACAGTTACAGCCTAGCTATGTAGCAGTCCAGACCACAAGGAACTTGCAGTCTGGCAGGAAAGTTGGACTTCTGTGCTTCAGGTGGAGCTTCTATGTAGAAGCGCACACACACATACACACACACACACACACACACACGGCAATGTGCACAAGGTCCCTGGAGACACCTCAGAGTAGAAATCCTGGATCGTTCCCCGGTTGGTTACTGAAAGCACTGCTTTGAAGGAGGACTGGCCACAGACTCTGAAGGGAGCCTTGCCTAAAAGCTCCAGGGTGCATAAGCAAGGCAGAGCAAAGAAGTTTTTTCTGGTCTCCTCCTAAGTTGCTAAAGATGATGGTAAAGATTAATCAGTAATCAGTGAAAAAGAGGTAACGTCTACAAAGGTCCCTCTGGTTTGAAATCTGAATGCAATTGGGAGTCAACTGTAAAAACAAAGCCATCACAGAGTACCCACCTTTACCTCACAGGCAGGGAAGCTCAGGCCACTTGCTCAGAGAGTTCATCCCATCTGTAAAATACTTCAAACACATAACACCAATATATGTGCATTTCTTTACTTATAAATTATATTTATATATGACGGTACTGACACAGTATATAGATTTTAAATATACACAAAATATAAATAAAAATATTAATGACATTTCTAACATTTTTATGTCCTCCTTCCCAGTGTTGGATTATCTTATATTGTTCTTTGGAGACCAGTGGTTGGAAACTTAGACTTTAGATTTAAACAGACCTTACTAAAAATCATGACCAGGCCACTGCCATATTTCTGTGATCTTGTGTACCTTATTTAACCATTCTAGGTTAAATCTAGTTGTGATAGTTAGGAAGTTAGGACAGCTAACTTCTGTAGAAATAGAATCAATTGTACAATGGCTAAAACACTAAAGAAAGTTATTTCTCACACAGTTAACAATCTGGGGTGTTCAAATATTCTGGAGGCTCTCTTCCACATAGTTACTTGGAGTAACTGGGCCCTTCTCTCTTGCTCCTCTACTTTCCTCAAGAGCCTTGCTTCACCCGCCTCTAGTCAGTGGAAAAGGAAAAAGAGGTGAGGGGGCACACCCTCTCTTAAAAGATATGTCCAGAAAGTGGCACCTATCAGCTCTATTTCACCTGAGAAAAGTTAGTCATATGCCCATGTCTAACCACAAGGATGCTGGGAAATATAATCCAACTTTCTACGCTTGGCTAAATTCCTATAACCATGGAAGAAAGGGAGAGCAGATTTATGGGCAAATCTACAGTGATCTCTTCTACACTCTATTTACTCCTTTGTAAAATTACCAGTAATAATACATTACCCTTGTGATTTATTTGGAGAGTTAAAATCGTAATATCCATATAAACACTCAGCATAGTCCTGGCCCATTAGAAGTACTAAATAAGCAGCAGTGCTTCGGATGAGAGGGAGAAGCAAAAAGGCTGGGGAAGGAAGGTGGTGAAAGTAGCAAATGTCTCTGGGCAGGAGGCCTAATCCTTGGTGTGAGTCTACCACTAGCAAGTGGACCAGTCTCCTGCTTTTTCTCTGGCCCTCAGTTTTCTCATCTATGAAGGTATTATGTGTTTCCATACCTTTGCACTTTCCACCTTGCGTTATTACCTGCTAATGTTTTGGATCATCAGTAGACTGACCCCCTTGCGAACAGAGCCTATATCTTTTATCCCCGAAACCCAGTGCCAGGCTGGCTCTCTGCAAAGTTGACACTCTTTCTGTTATCTCTGTGTCTAACCTGCCCCCATCCCAACCTTCAGGCTCATGATGCTCATCGAAATGACCCGTGACACTGAAAAGTGATTTGATGCCTACCTACCCTAAGTGCTAAAAGTGCTCATCCCATCTGGGTTCCTTGTGACCCAAAGAAATGACTCCCAGAGGATTGACTTTGGGTACTTAGGTGATTGCAGGATCTTTTAGAGATAAGAAGCCTTCCAAGAATCTTGCAAATCACTTTATGGAGTCTTTCCCTACTGAAATTGCATGGAAGGCGTACTCCAGAGGGTAACCAACCTCCTGTGAGAAATGAGATTAACTTCATTTTCCCCCATTCTACCTTCTTTTTTACAGTTAAAAAATGTTTATTGATAACCTGGAAGTCCAGGATGACCTCCTTCTCCTCCTTCTACAACTCACCCCCACCCAACACACACACACACACACACACACACTCTAGTGTGTGAGACAAATCCAAGACTGGTTATAGCGTCCAGACAGCTCAGCTGTAAGGCAGATAGACCTTCACACATGCCCGGAATTCACAGGCAAAATAGAAAAATTAACTTAGAAGGACAGAATACAAACAGTTATATTCTTAGTTGGTATACTATTTATTTCTGAGAGACTAACTTTCTCTAAGGAAAATATCTTGCCGTGAGCAGGGAGGAGAACTGTAATGAAAAATTATAGTTGCAATATTCTACCATATATAGAGCACTTTTACATCGAGCATCTCATCCATTTGAGACTTGGCAGTGAAGAAATGGAGGCCCAGAGACGCTGTGGCTTATTCGAGGTCACACAGTTATTCTATGGCAGAGATAGCAGTGCCCATGGCATTGGGCTCTTTCCTGAGCTGAAAGCAACATTAAAATGTAAAGCTTTTCAAATTGAAAACTAAGAACTGATAGATGATTTAGCAAAATTGTTCAGGCTTGATGGCAGAACTTTCCTCCCAAATTCTCATCCTAAACACATATCTATAAAGAATCAGTTGCCAGGTTGACAGTGTTTACTGCAAATTATAAATGCTCCCACCTGCTTCCTAACTGCACCTGTGAAATCCATGACACCATTGTCATGATTCAGTTAATGACCAATATAATGCCTACTCCCTTCGCAGCACCCCCCTCTCTTTTTTTCCACCCTCTCCCCTCAGTTTCTTTTATTTCATTAGAAAACAGGAGATACGGTTATTGGGCAAAGCCATGAAATGGGACTGCAACATTTGTTACCACATCTTTTATCAGACTCCAAAGTTAAAATAACTCATGCAGATGGCAAGGTCATCAGTGCTCTCACAGTTTATTTTAGAAGAGCCATTTTCTACAATTCAGATATGGGGCTAAATGTCAACTCTAATAAGGCAGAAAATTCTTACAGTGGAAAACTGTGTGTGTGTTTCCAACTGCAATCTCTGACGGCCCACTGTGCATTGCCTTATTTAGAGATCATTTTATTTTGTTTCCTGCATAATGAATAGGCTCCATTCCAATCTCAAAGGCATATGGAGATACAAAGAAAAAAAAAAGGTGAGGGGGGGAAGCAATTTGAAACAGGATCTCAGCAAAATGAATAATTAAATTTTGGGTTTGTCGTCTAACAAAAATCGTAATATGGGCAAACGCTGTAAGAAGTACCACTATGGCATATTAATGATGGATTAAATGGAACATTACATCATTCTTTTATTACTGTGCAAAGCTGGGTGTGAGAGAAGAGGAGAAGCTTATGGAAGCTGTGTCCCAAGGAGACTAAGGCATTCTATAGTTTTGTGATCTTGCCTTTGCCATTTAGTTCCATTTGGCCTGAGGCAAATTTTATTTCATTTTATTGTTACTGCTTTGTCTCTGTCCTTCTCTCTCTCACTTAGTATGGCCCTTCTCAGCCCTGGGTGATCAAGCCTACATTGACTAAATTCAGGCCTGATTAAAAATTGTGACCTTTACCCTTGATGGCAAACAACTTAATAGTTTAAGGAACATTGAACTTAGTACTAGTTTTCATATTACAGGCTAACTGGATTCATTATAGCCTCAAACTGAAAACTACCCAAATGCTAATCCACACTGTTAAAATAAAGGTAGCCATTAGAATGGGGTGATTAACTTTGGCCAATCCTTCACCGACAAATCCAAGTAGCAAGATTTAAATTGGAAGAAGCTTCTTTTCCCATAAAGGCCTGCTGCACAGGGAGGTGGAGCATAACGTCAGCCCATTAGACGTAGACCCCTTAGGAAGGGGCTTTCTACTAGAAACAGCCTAAACATGGCAGTGCAGCCTAGAGATTCAATAGGAGTATTTCCTCACTTTTTCTGCCCTTTGCCCATTTAAGCTTCCCCTTGATCTTTGTCACTTTGGGCTTGGCACTGCCCAATTTGTGGACTGTTTGTTGCCCAAATCAACTTGGATAAATTTTTTTTTTTTAATTTGCATATGAGCAGGAGGCACCAGGGATCGAACTCCAGACCTCCAGCATGGCAGGTCGGAGCTCTGCCTGCTGAGCCACAGCAGCCACCCTTGGATAAATTTTTAATTGCCTCAGTTTATCTTTTACAACAGAAAAATA
Source organism: Myrmecophaga tridactyla (assembly GCA_004026745.1). Taxonomy (NCBI): domain Eukaryota; kingdom Metazoa; phylum Chordata; class Mammalia; order Pilosa; family Myrmecophagidae; genus Myrmecophaga; species Myrmecophaga tridactyla. Next base: position 29,945 of record PVIY010004354.1, read on the forward strand.
GATGAACTGTAGTATATTCACCTCCTTGCATCCTAGGGATGCCATAACAAGAGTCCACAAACTTGGTGGCTTAAAACAAGAGAAACTTATTGTCTCTCAGTCTGGAAGCTAGAGTTCTGAAGCCTAGGTGTTGGTGGGTCCATGCTCATTCTGAGGGTCCTGGGGGGAGGCACTCCTGCCTCTTCCAGTTTCTGGTGGTCCCAGATGTTTTTTGGTTATGACAAGATAACCCTCAATGTATGCCTTATCTTCACAAAGCTGTCTTCTCTCTGTGTTTGTCCAAATTTCTCTCTAAGGACACCAGTCTAATTGGATGAGGGCCCAGCCAGTCCAGTCTGACCTCATTGTAACTTGATCTGTAAAGACGCTATTTCCAAACAGGGTCACATTCATTGCTAATGGAGATTAGGACTTCAACATATCTTTTGGGGGAACCCAATTCAACTCATAACATCATTCAGATGAATTCTATACAGCAATGCGAATGAATGATCTCCAACTTCTTGGTACAATATGGATGAATATTACTTACATAATGTTAAACCAAGGGAGCCAAAGCCAAAAGAGAATATATCATAGGAGTCTATCTATCTACCCAGAGTATAAAAACAGACAAAACTAATCTATCCTATTAGAAGCAAGGATTGCACCTATCCTCATAGGTTACCAGTGACCAAAAGAGAGTACAAAGGAGGACTTCTGGGGTACAGGTAATATTTTATTTCTAGATTTAGATTCTATTTACACAAGAGTGTTCTGTTTGGTTAGTAAAAATTCATTGAGCTATTCACTTAGGTGTCCTTTTCTGCATCTATATGTCAGTTTAAAAATCCCAAAGCTTAACTGAATGGATGTTTAATAAGAGCTTTCACAAAGAGACTTAGCAGAGTATAATGCACATACAAATGGGGTCCTAGGTGGATCAGTCTTTTTGCAAACATAGTCCAGTGAAGATAGAGCAACTATTGAGTTGTACAATGGGCAAATTCTATGGTATGTGGATTAAATCTTAATAAAGTTTTTTTTTAAAAAAAGAAAGGAAAAAGAAAACAAAAACGAAGCTAATAACCAAAAGTAATTGCAGTGCAATTTGGTATTTCCTTTTGTCTTCTTTTCTCTCTTATACTACTCTGCTCTGGAGTTTTCCGTTCACTCAAGCTCAAGCTCCCTAACTCATCTTCGAGTTCCAGGCCACAGGTCCCCTCACAGTTGTTTCCTGACTCTCTCCTGCTTTTTCAGTCCTGCCTCTTTCAATCTGTTCTCTTTATTTGTTATCACAAAAATCAAGGAACTCATTTGAAATATTTTCACTGAAGAACCACAGTAAAAAACTGACTTTATTTTCAGACTATTAAGTACTCTGAAAGAACCACTCTTCACTTCCTATGATTTTTTACAAAATTAAACCATAGATTTAACCAAAAAAACAACAACAACAACAACAACACCACCAAAACCCCCGTAGGTTTAAGGTTACAAGAATACACTACTTACTTAGCCTTTAGTTTTCAGAAAATGCTAGTTAAATTGATTCATTGACTTTGGAGCTGATAGTCCTACCTTCACAAATATACCTTTATAAATACCTGGAAGACTAATTTAAGTTTGGAATTCTAGGGCACCTCAGAGATATGGGCCAGAATGTAGCTTACCTGTCTCTAAATGGGGTTTCAAGAAGAAGAAAACGAAAGAGAGTGAGTGAAACAGTGATCATAATCTGAAAGAATTTGCCTTATTGACAGGTCAGCTTCCAAAGTAACGATACTGTCTTTATAGCTGCAATAAATGCCAGATTGTTCTGGTTTGAGAATATTATGTGTCCTAGAAAAGCAGTGTTTTAATCCTGATCCAATCTTGTGGGAGCAGCTGTTTCTTTTAATCCTGGTTCAGCAGTGTAGGTTGGAAACTTGATTAGATTATCTCCACAGAAATGTGACATGCCCAATTGGGGGTGTGACCTTTTATTAGAGGGAGATATGACTGCACCCACTCCAGGTAGTCTTGATTAGTTTACTGGAATCCTTTAAAAGAGGAAACATTTTGGAGAGAGTCAGAAATGACAGAAACGACAGAGCCTAGAGAAATGACAGAAGCCTCAGAGCCAACAGAAACTTCAGAGCAGAGGTGACACAGATGAGGATACTTGGAGAACAAAGACATAGATGTCTGGAGATGCTTGGAGCCCAGCAGATGTCACCATGAGATGTTAAGCAAGCCAGTACCTGGAAAGAACCAAGGGAAGCCAATAGATGAAAGGCAGCCCTGAAGAAGCAAAGTGAGAAACCCCCACAGGACAGAAGCTGAAAGCAACAGAGCCCAGGAGCAAGGGACCAGCAGATGCCAGCCTCATGACTTCCCAGTTGACAGAGGTATTCCAGACACATCGGCCTTTCTTGAGTGAAGGTAACCTCTTGCTAGTGCCTTAATTTGGACACTTTTGCTTCCTTAGAACTGTAAACTTGTAACTTATTAAATTCACCTTTTTAAAAGCTGTTCCAGTTCTGGTATATTACATTCTGGCAGCATGAAAAGAAACACACAGATTGAAGGTGATCTCCTCTGAAGCATTTATCTTCAGATCTTACCAATCTTATCAGTGTGTGACAACTGTGGGGTCATGTGTTATTCCACCCACACACACACAGCTGAGAGGAGGCCCAGGTGGTGTGGGCCACTGCCTAGTGTGTTGCTGAGCCTCCAACTCACACCTGAAACTTCTATACCATTTGGGTCACTTAGGTGAACTGGGAAAATGGTCTCGCCACCAAGGTAGTGGGCTTCCCCAGTGGGGAGGGTGCCCTTCTACCTAGGGACATCCTTATACAGTCAGTCTGCACAAAAGTCGTTTACACTCAACTTCTAAATGCTCTGGGAGCTCTTTAAAGATAGAGAAGGAAATCCTTTTGGTTATAAATTTGTGGTTTGAATAATAGCAATGGGTGTTATCTCCTTTATCTTGTTTCAACAGTCATTTGAAGGGCTTTTTTTTGGTATGCTGTGTGGTGGACTCACATTTCATTCTCTTTCCATGTGAGTATCCTGTCATTGCAGCACCATTTATTGAATTTTTGCTTGCTTGTTTTTAAATAGCTTTTTTTTCCTGCATGGGCAGGCACTGGGAATTGAACCCGGGTCTCCAGCATGGCAGCTGAGATTTCCACCTGCTGAGCCACCATCGTACCACCCTAGTTTTTGTTTGTTTTTCTTGTTTATTTATTTTTCTGGGGGTAAGTGCATGGACTGGGGATTGAACCCAGGTCTCCTGCATGGCATGGCAGGCAAGAATTCTACCACTGACCTACCCTCAAACCCCCTCAACAGTCATTTATTTATTGAGGAGTATCTATGTGAAAGTGTGTTAGAGAGCAAATTCAACACAGACCAAACAGAAACAGTCTCAGAAACAGTCCCTGTGTTTGTGGCTGTTCTAGTTTGCTAGCTGCCAGAATGCAATATACCAGAAATGGAATGGCTTTTAACAAGAGGAATTTAATAAGTTGCTAGTTTACAGTTCTAAGGCCAAGAAAATGTCCCAATTAAAACAAGTCTATAGAAATGTCTAATCAAAGGCATCCAACCAGGGAAAGATACCTTGGTTCAAGACGGCTGATGAAGTTCAGGGTTTCTCTCTCAAGTGAGAAGGCACATGGTGAACACAGTCAGGGCTTCTCTCTCAGCTGGAAGGGCACATGGCGAATACGGTGTCATCTGCTAGCTTCTTCTCCTGGCTTCCTGCTTCATGAAGCTCCCAGGGAGACGTTTTCCTTCTTCATCTCCAAAGGTTGCTGGCTGGTGGACTCTCTGCTTCATGGTGCTGCAGCATTCTCTGCTCTCTCTGAATCTCATTCTCCAAAATGTTTCCTCTCTTATAGGACTCCAATAAACCAATCAAGGCCCACCCAAATGGGTGGAGACATGTCGTCCCTTAATCCAGTTTAACAACCACTGTTGACTAAATCACATCAACCAGGGAGATGATCTAATTACAGTTTCAAACATACAGTATTGAATAGGGATCATTCTACCTTTATGAAATGGGATTTATATTAAAACATGGCTTTTCTTAGGGGGCAGACTTCCTTTCAAACCAGGACAGTGGCTTTTGGTGTAGTGAGAATTCACACAAGGAAATGTTTAACTCATTGACCTGCGACTCCTTTCTGCCTCAGACTGAGCTCCAGGTTTAGGGGCTGGGACCATTTTATCTCCTCTCCCCAGTGTCCAGCCCAACGCTTGGAGAAGTGGATGCTGAGAAGTTTGCTGAACTGACCGTCGTCAGGCTGTCTAATGTCAACCTCTGTGAGGGAGGCGCTCGGGTCCCAGCACCAAGGCCAGTGGTCATTGTGGCTGTAGTGACAGGATGAATGGACACATGCGCCAGCAGCTACTCTCAGAGCTCAGGCCTTTGGCCATTCCTTCGGGATAGGCCTAGCATCTTTCTTCCTGACTGCTGTGAGCAAAAAGAATGTTCTTTGAGACTGAAGTAGCTACAGGAGTGAGGCTTTAAGCCTGGCCTATGGAGCCCCAGCTTGAACGGGGGTTGTCTAGAGATGTCTGTGTTGTGAGCATGTGCTCCTAGAGCGGTTGAGAGGGTTAGAAGAGATGATACGCACTAAGAGCCTAGCGGAGTGCTTACATTGGCAGATGCTGGTCAGTGACAGCTACCATTAACCAAAGGAGCACTGTACCCCAGAGCACAGGCCTCCTGAAGCGCCCACATCTTGATCCCACATGAGGGGAGAGATAGATTTCTCCCATCACATTCTGGAATACTAATACATTTGTCAACTGAATTCTGCAAAGTATGCTTAATTTAAACGTACCAAAGTGAGTTATTGTTAGGAGCCTTTGAGCCCATGTTTTATAATAGGCATGGTTACAAGGTTCCCGATTCGAGAATTTTTTTAATGACATATGCCTGCAAATGCCCTTGAAAAGAGCCAGCTGAGGTGCAGTACCCTCTGCAGGTGATGTGGGAAACTACCCAGCATGGCTGAGGGGCATGTAGTGTAGGGCAAAGACACCTTTGAGATTCTCAGGCCACTGCTTATTATTTCATTAAGTCATAATTTTAAAAACAACAAATCTGAATGCCCAGCTCTTTCTACTGGGACCCCAGGACGCAGCTAATAAGCAGCTGGGCTGTCATGATAGCCCAGCATTGTACTGACAGACAGCATAGCCAAAAGCAGTGCGCCGTGGTCTCAAGTCAGATCTGGGTTTGAATCTCGGTGTTTTCACTTACTAGCTTTGTGCCACTGGCCCAACTACTAGCCTCTCTGAGCCTCTGTTTCTCATCTGAAACATGGGGATGATAATACTGACCTGTTCTGAGGATTACATGAGTTGATGTACATAAAATGCCACTATAATGATTTTCGGCATGTAGTAATGCTCAAAGATGGTTGCTATGGCTGGCGATACTATTACTCCTGTGTACTTTGGGAAGATGTGGGAGATTCAAATAAATTAGAAAATTTAAATTCTGACCTTCTGCTACCTATAGTCTTTGTGAACAAATACATCATAGGTACTATGAGATGGAATAATTCAATTACAAAAATAGCATTTTAGTTTTTACCTTTTGATAAACCATTCACATCCTTGGGTCTCAGTTTCTTCAAGAAGAAAATTATGGAATACATGGCTATGATTCTACAGATATGTTTGCATGCTACAGACCTAACACAGGCAATACCAGCTTCTTAAAAATTTGCATTTCACCTATTCACTTATTCGGTTGTGCCTGAATATGTATGCATTACTACTGGATGTTACTTGCCTGACGCTTAGGCTTCAGCTCTGCTGAAGTTTCCTGACTGCTCTTAGGTACTGTCAACATTTCATCTTGCCATCATTTCATTGCCATCTACTGGCAGTAAAGGTTAATTGCAAGGATATAAACCTCTTTTCCCCTTGCATCTTGGTATATCTTAGGAAAAGCAGGTCAGGTGTAATGCTTAAGACGGGACGAATCAGGCAAAGCCAACTCAAGATTTGAGTTTTGAGTTGTGTCTTTAAATGAAAAATATATATTTCTGGAGAAGAATTGGATGAATTTTTTAGGTTGCTGTTATGTCACACACCAAGTTCTGACGTAAGAAGAAAGCAGGTTTGACATTCTTGGACCGAGGAAGCAATTGTTTGGGTGAGGGTAAAGCATGGTTTTAGACACTTGGGAGTGGCGAATGGCATAAACGGTAGGGGCTTGCAATGGTGGGCTGAAGGATTTGGTGGTGATTTGATGGTCAGTTTCCTAACTCCAAATAGACTTGTTACTGAATCATAGCACAAGTCAGTGGGTTTCCAATCACACTCTCAGAAGCAGTGTGAGTCCATACCCTCTCCATATGGGTTGAGGAAACAAATGGTTATCTCTTTTCTTAATATTTCTCAGAGAGTTGTCATCATCCCTCCCCTCTTAAGGCTGTGTGGTACAGGGGTTAAATGTGTGGACTTTGGAATCAGATGAGTTACCTGGTGTCCTGGAGAAAGGTATTAATTTCCATTTCCTCACCCTGATGCAGACAGGGGTAATGGTACCTACCCCGAAGAGTTGATGTGAGGACTAAATGTAGCCTATGCCCAATTAACAGCATTATCATTAATGCCTTTCTTTTCTCCCATGGAACATCTTATTTCCCTCCCTTCTAGGCCTTTAACTTGCTTTGTTTATTTTTAACTTACTTATTTCTATTAAGTTATCTTTTGCTCAACATAGGGTGTTCAACACTACTTTTCCTATTGCCTCAAAGCTTTGGCAGAAGCACCAGAGGCCAAAAATAACAGGTGTGACACTACAAATGCAGCAATTATGAAACCAGCTGTGGCCAGAAAAAGCTGGTGGTGGCTGAAGGGGCCAGTAATGAAGTCTGCCTTGCAGGAAGTTCCTGATGTGTTGTGCACAATGCACTGCCCCACCACAGGGGGCTGAGGAAGGACGGCCTTTCCCATCTCCTTAAGCCAAATACAAGGTAACCACTTAAAGAAAACACACCTAGAGAGCTTGATGTGGGTTCTCTGAAGTTTGAGGGGCTGGCCATGAGTCACCCGAAAAGAAATTTGCCCAAGAAGAGTTTCTGCCAGGATGAGGCATCCATATATCAGAAAGAGGCCAGGGATACCCTGTCGGACGCAGATCTAGGTTGGGGGTAGGGAGGGAAAGCTTGTAAGCAATCGCAGGAGGAGTTATTGCACTGGGGAACTGTGATCTGAGACCTCAGAAAGAGGGCTCCAGGAGGAATCCATAAAAGCATTCCACCACACCGAGGGAGATTTTTCTGTTCCTTGCCTCATCTCCAACCCTACTGCCCCTAGAGAGCCTGCAAGCTTCAGTTTATGGATAGGTAGAGAGTGAGAAAGAAAGAAATCTAACTCCTGAGGGATGCCTACACCAGAAGAGGAGACAAATTTTAAATTGAATGAGAATGTAAAGTTTTTATATTAGACCAAACCGAACATTTTAATCCCATAAAGTAGCCAGATTATTATATATTATAAAGTAACCTATTATTACTGTAGAAGAACTGAAAAAGCTATACTTTTTACTGGCCCAAGATTTTGTCCAAGGGATGGGGCAGGGGTGGGGTGGGGAAATGAATAAAGAGGGGATAAATGGAGCTGTACGTACAGAGTTAATACACTGATTAAGAGAGATTCAGTCCATCATCACTAGTTTTGCTCTAAGTTTAGGATTTGGTTTTTATCCTGTGAGGACCATGTTGTACATGACTCTATAATAATAAGATAAATCTTCACGTCTCAGGAATTGTTATGCACAATCCTGCCTGGAAAGGCAAAGATTAAGTAGACTTGTTTATTCATCTGATATTTGTTGTGAGCCTGTGCTGTAATAAGGCAATTAATACAGCAGAAGAAGCATTTCTTAGATAGACCTCATAGACCTCAGCTCAAATTCCAGCCCCATTACTTACTGTCTGTCTATATGGTATGACACAACTTTTCTGAGCCTCAGTTTCCTCACCTGTACAATGGGTATTATTCATGAGCACTCTTAAAGAGTTGTGAGGATTCAATGAAGAAATGGACATGAAAGTCCTAGAAAAGTGCCTGACAGTAGTCCAGTCAATAAATGTGGCTGCTGTCACTCTGTACAGAGCTGAGAGTTAAACCCTGCAGGCAACAAAATAATGCACTGTCTCTATATCCACAGAATATTCTGTGGTGGTGGTAGTGGGGTAGATTAAATGTGTGCATATGTAACTCATAGTATCAGTTTTTTGTTTTTGTTTTTTTTTGCACGGGCAGGCACCGGGAATCACACCCAGGTCTCCAGCATGGCAGGCAAGAACTCTGCCTGCTGAGCCACCATGGCCCACCCTCACAGTATCAGTTTTTGATGAGGGTTGTATGTTTACCAATGCTTTCATTGATTTCTTTGTAGACAGGATAGAGAATTAAGGTTGGGTGTCAATATTCTTAGGTGAGTTTATAGCCAAATCAAAGCCTAAATCCCCAAAAAATTTTTAATTAGGGGGTGTGATTCAAGAGTCATAACTGGGCAAAAATGAACTTGAGAGCTTCCTGTAGGTTGCCTGGATGACAGACTAGCTGGGATTTGAGGCACCTCTTTCTCCAGGGAGAGTGGTTTTAGTACAATTCAGCTGTCCAGGGGACCCGTGGTATCCTCCCTTGAGTGGATGGCCCTGCAGCATCATCCCATGAACCCCAAAGGTGCAGCAGCTTGCTTTACCAGGAAGCTTTTAAGAATAGCTGGTACCCAAATCCAGACTTCCAGGTGCCCAAATAAGGTTGTTCTCAGATTTGCCCTAAAAGGAGGGAAAGCAAAAACAAAAACAAAAACAAACGAACAAGAAAAGAAAGCAGCTGGGGGCGAGGTCCCTCTCCTGAACCCACATGGCGAGTCCAGTTGTAATGCCCCAGCCCTGCCCACCTGTCATAAGGACAATGGGACAAAGGGAGAGCCCTTCTTTCCCTTTTCTTGTTGACCCTCAATGTGGAAGTATCTTCTTTTTCTATTACAGCCTCATCCTTACCCAATCAACACTGTGCAATGAATTCACCCCAGCCCTGGTTCATGATGGTGAAGGACTTTCCTCACATCACAGTGGGTCAGTTTTAACCTGGAGCGAGGTTTCTTATGTCCTGCATGGGCTTTATTCCTAACAATGCTCTGCCAAATGATTTGACTTGGTTAAAGAGTTAGAAGGTGTGCTGGTCAGATCTGGAAGGGATTAAGAATCTGGGGCTGGAGCTGGATAGAGAATAGCTTGAATGGCAGAGTCAGAATCCTAAAAGAGCTCAACAAGCTGAGATGTTGGGCCACCCACTATGAATAAATACAAGGTCAAATGTTAATTTATTCATACAACGTCATAAAGTACAAAATAGGGGAACTTCTTTTAAAAATATTGTTATTGATAAATCTTCACGCACATACAGTCCATACATGGTGTACAATCAGTGGCTCAGAATATCACATAGTTGTGTATTCATCACCATGATCATTTTTAGAACATTTGCATCACTCAGGATAAAGAAATATAAAGGAAAAAGAAAAAACTCATATATCCCATACCTCTTACTGCTCCTTCTCATTGATGACTAGTATTATTAACTACTCAGTTTTTTTACCCTTTATTCCCCACCCATTATTTATTTATTTTTTATCCTTTTTTTTTTTACTCATCTGTCTGTACTCTGGAAAAGGTGCATCAGACTCAAGGTTTTCACAATTACACAGTCACATTGTAAAAGCCAAATAGTTATGCAGCCATCTTCAAGAATCAAGGCTACTGGAACACAGCTCAACAGTTTCAGGTACTTCCCTCTAGCCATTTCAATACGCCATAAACTAAAAAGGGATATCTATATAATGCATAAGAATAACCTCCAGGATAACCTCTCAACTCTGTTTGAAATCTCTCAGCTACTATAACTTTATTTTGTCTCATTTTTCTCTTCCCTCTTTTGGTCAACAAGACTTTCTCAAATCCATGATGCTGGGTCCTGGCTCATCCCCAGGAGTTTCTGTCCCACATTGCCAGGGAGATTTACATCCCTGAGAGTCATGTCCTATGTAGTGGGGAGGGCAGTGAGTTCACCTGCCAAGCTGGTTTAGAGAGAGAGTCCACATCTGAGCAACAAAAGAAGTTCCCTGGGGGTGACTTTGGGCATAATTATCAGTAGATTCAGCCTCTCTTTTGCAGGAATAAACTTTATAGGAATGAATCCCAAGTCGAGGGCCCAGCCTTTTGAATTGGTTGTCCCCACTGCTTGTGAGAATCAGGAATTCCCCGAATGGGAAAGTTAAATAATTCCTCCTTTCTCCCCAGTGCCCCAAGGGGACTTGCAGCACACTTTTATTCTCTGCCCAAAGAATATCAAAGATATGTGGGATATTTTGGGGAAATACACCAATCTGCACAAACCAACAAGATCTCACACCCTATTCAAGATTCCATGTAATTATGGTGTTCAAGTAAACTGACCATACAAGTTAAATTAGAGAATATGCTACCCAAAATATAAATTTTGCACTAAATAAACATCTCTCCCCTTGGTCTTGCACAGAGGTTGAAGTTTGAAAATATAGGCCATATCAACCTTTACTCAGTATTCTGATATACCTTAGTCCTATCAAGATCAGCTTCAAAATGGGGGGACTGTCTTTACAGAGGTTCATGTAAGAAATACCTGGCAGTTCAGAAGACCCAAGCTCAACATGAGCCAATAGGAAAATGTGGTTGAGGTTGACAAAGAAGCTAATTCAACCTCAGGTGACAGAAAGAACAAAGGGAGAGTTAGTTCCCTCAAGTTCTCCACTGGCTGGCCAAGATCAGGAACATCAGGCACAGTTGTGGGAGTCACATTTTATCAGGGTCTATAAAAACCTGATGAACTTTCAGAGGATAGCAAGTAGAATAGTATAGAATCTTATGAAGAAAGGTTCTAAGAACTGGGCAAATTCAGCTAGGAGGAGGCAAGCATTCATTATGGCAGAATAGTTCTCTTGAAATTTTTGAAGAGTTGTTATCCAGTCATTCAGTATAATATCCATTGATACACTGAAGAAAAAATAGATTTATTAAATATGGTTTCATGGAATAGAGCTAGTACAAATTGGTAAAAGTCACAGGAAAATAATTACCAGAGTCAAAGAAAACCTCCAAACGAACCAAACCATGAAAACAGCAATAGCAGCAGCAAAAAGCTTTTAGACATTAATTTTTCCAAAAATGTAATAGACTGTTCCACAGAGTAGCACCCCTCCCATTGCCAAGGGTTTATAAGCATCACAGAAGAGAGACCCGAGAGGTCTGCGCTATGCCAGGTATATATGTGGCAGAGAGTGCTAGTTGCCTACTCAAAGTACATTCTCCTCTTTAATGCAGATACCTGATTTCATACGGAGCTGCAATGTACCAATCCCAAAACTGTGTTACCCAAACTCTTGCCAGTAGGTATGGTCACATAAAGTTGAGGCCAGAGTCATGAGTTAAAGGACTATGTAGGACATCTGGAGAGCTCTTGTAGAGAATTGATTAGCTGAGGATGCACCTTTTTGCCCTTCCTCCTTTCTGCCTGATAGAGAATATATGTAATGGCTGGCATACCAGCAGCCATATTGGACTATGATGTGTCCTTCAGGATAGAAGCCATGCTCGAGGATGGTGGAGCAGAAAGATAATAAGAACTTGTATATCTTATGATAATGGAGATGATGTTCAGTACATATTTTTAAAATTTATTTATTAATTAAAATTAAGAACAAACAAAAACATTAACATATCATTCCGTTCTACATATATAATCAGTAATTCTCAATATCGTCACATAGTTGCATATTCATCATTTCTTAGAACATTTGCATCAATTCAGAAAAAGAAATAAAAAGACAACAGAAAAAGAAATAAAACGATAACAGGAAAAAAAAGATTATACCATACCCCTTACCCCTTGCTTCCATTTATCACTAGCATTTCAAACTAAATTTATTTTAACATTTGTTCCCCTGAGTATTTATTTTTATTCCATATGTTCTACTCTTCTGTTGATATGGTAGATAAAAGGAGCATCAGACACAAGGTTTTCACAATCACACAGTCACATTTTGAAAGCTATATCATTGTTCAATCATCATCAAGAAACACGGCTCCTGGAACACAGCTCTACATTTTCAGGGAGTTCCCACCAGCCTCTCCACTACATCTTGAATAACAAGGTGATATCTACTTAATGCTTAAGAATAACCTCCAGGACAACCTCTCGACTCTGTTTGGAATCTCTTAGCCATTGCCACTTGTCTCATTTCACTCTTCCCCCTTTTGGTCGAGAAGGTTTTCTCAATCCCTTGATGCTGAGTCTCAGCTCATTCTAAGGTTTTTCTCAATCCCTTGATGCGGAGTCTCAGCTCATTCCAGGATTTCTGTCTCATGTTCCCACACCTGTGGGAGTCATGTCCCACGTAGACAGGGGGGAGGGTGGTGAGTATGCTTGCTGTGTTGGCTGGAGAGAGGCCACATCTGAGCAACAAAAGAGGTTCTCTTGGGGGTGACTCTTAGGCCTAAATTTTAACTAGGCTTGAACTATCCTTTGTGGAGTTAAGTTTCATATGCACAACCCCCAAGACTGGGGGCTCAGCCTATAGCTTTGGTTGTCCACACTGCTTATGCGAATATCAAGAATTCAGCTTGGGGAGGTTGAATTTCTCCCTGCTCTCACCATTCCCCGAAGGGGACTTTGCAAGTACGTTTCCACTCACTGATCAAATCACTCTGGGATTCATCAGGGCATCACTCTGGACAAACCAAAAAATCTCATGTCCTACCCAAGATTCCAAGTACTTATGGTGTTCAATCAAGCTATCTACATAAGTTATATTAGGAAATGCACTAGTCAAAATATAAATTTTGTACTGAATAAACATTTTTGCTTTAGTCTCACACATAAGTTGAAATTTTAAAATATTAATTACCATCTATTTTCAGCACCCTGCAGTAATGACATTCCTTTGTTCTTCCTCATGCAAAAACATTTTTAAAATTTGTACATTGAGTCACTATTATCATACACTCTAGGCATTCCTAGATTATACCATCTCAATCTTTATTGTCTATCTTTCTTTCTGATTTCATTTATGTTCCCGGCCCTCCTCCCTCTATCATTCTCACATTCAGCTTCATTCAGTGTTTTAACATAATTGTCTTACAGTTAGGTAGTATCGTGCTGTCCATTTCTGAGTTTTTATATTCAGTCCTATTGCACAATCTGTATCCCTTCAGCTCCAATTACCCAATATCTTACCCTATTTCTATCTCCTGATGGTCTCTGTTACCAATGAAATATTCCAAGTTTATTCACTAATGTCAGTTCATATCAGTGAGACGATACAGTATTTGTCCTTTTGTTTTTGGCTAATCTCACTCAGCATAATGTCCTCAAGGTCCATCCATGTTGTTACATATTTCATAATTTTTATTCTGTTAAGACAGAATAATAATATTCCATCGTATGTATATACCACAGTTTGTTTAGCCACTCGTCTGTTGATGGACATTTTGGCTGTTTCCATCTCTTTGCAATTGTATATAATGCTGCTATAAACATTGGTGTGCCAATGTCCATTTGTGTCTTTGCCCTTATATCCTTTGAGTAGATACCTAGAAATGGTATTGCTGGGTCATATGGCAATTCTATATTCAGCTTTTTGAGGAACTGCCAAACTGCCTTCCACAGTGGTTGCACCATTTGACATTCCCACCAGCAGTGAATAAGTGTGCCTGTTTCTCCACATCCTCTCCAGCACTTGTCATTTTCTGTTTTGTTGATTATGGCCACTCTGGTGGGTGTAAGATGATATCTCATTGTGGTTTTGATTTGCATTTCTCTAATGGCCAGGGAAGTTGAGCATTTCTTCATGTGCCTTTTGGTTATTTGTATCTCCTCTTCTGAGAAGTGTCTGTTCAAGTCTTTTTCCCATTTTGTAATTGGATTGGCTGTCTTTTTGTTGTTGAGTTGAACAATCTTTTTATAAATTCTGGATACTAGACTTCTATCTGATATGTTGTTTCCAAATATTGTGTCCCATTGTGTAAGCTGTCTTTTAACTTTCTTGGTGAACTTCTTTGATGCACAAAAGTGTTTAATTTTGAGGCGTTCCCATTTAATTTGTTTCTTCAGTGCTCTTGCTTTGGGTGTAAGATCTATAAAACTGCCTCCAATTATAAGATTTATAAGATATTTCCCTACATTTTCCTCTGTTTTATGGTCTTAGACCTAATGTTTAGATCTTTGATCCATTTTGAGTTAACTTTTGTATAGGGTATGAGATATGGGTCCTCTTTCTTTTGCATATGGATATCCACTTCTCTAGGCATCATTTATTGAAGAGACTGTTCTTTCCCAGGTGAGTTAACTTGACTGCCTTATCAAAGATCAGTTGTCCATAGATGAGAGGGTCTATACCTGAACACTCTATTCGATTCCATTGGTCAATATATCTATCTTTATGCCAGTACCATGCTGTTTTGACCACAGTAGCTTCATAATATGCCTTAAAGTCAGGCAGTGTGAGACCTCCAGCTTCATTTTTTTTCCTCAGGATACTTTTAGCCCTTCCAGATAAATTTGCTTATTGGTTTTTCTATTTCTGAAAAGTAAGTTGTTGGGATTTTGATTGGTATTGCATTGAATCTGTAAATCAATTTAGGCAGAATTGACATCTTAACTATATTTAATCTCCCAATCCTTGAACATGGTATGCCTTTCCATCTGTTTAGGTCTTCTGTGATTTCTTTTAACAATTTCTTGTAGTTTTCTTTGTATTGGTCTTTTGTCTCCTTAGTTAAATTTGTTCCTAAATATTTTATTCTTTTGGTTGCAATTGTAAATGGAATTCTTTTCTTGATTTCCCTCTCAGATTGTTCATTACTAGTGCATAGAAACACTACAGATTTTTGAGTGTTGATCTTGTAACCTGCCACTTTGCTCTACTCATTTATTAGCTCCAGTAGTTTTGCTGTTGATTTTTTGGGGTTTTCGACATATAGAATCATATCATCTGCAAACAGTGAGAGTTTTACTTCTTCCTTTCCAATTTTGATGCCTTGTATTTCTTTTTCTTGTCTAATTGCTCTGGCTAGAACTTCCAACACAATGTTGAATAACAGTGGTGATAGTGGACATCTTTGTCTTGTTCCTGATCTTAGGGGGAAAGTTTTCAGTTTTTCCCCATTGAGGATGATATTAGCTGTGGGTTTTTCATATATTCCTTTTATCATCTTGAGGAAATTCCCTTCTATTTCTATCCTTTGAAGTGTTTTCAACAGGAAAAGATGTTGAATTTTGTCAAACGCCTTTTCTGCATCAATCGAGATGATCATGTGATTTTCTGCTTTGATTTGTTGATGTGGTGTATTACATTAATTGATTTTCTTATGTTGAACCATCCTTGCATACCTGGGATGAATCCTATTTGGTCATGATGTATAATTCTTTTGCTGGATTCGATTTGCTAGAATTTTGTTGAGGATTTTTGCATCTATATTCATTAGAGAGATTGGCCTGTAGTTTTCTTTTTTTGTAATATCTTTGTCTGGCTTTGGTGTGAGGGTGATGTTGGCTTTGTAGAATGAATTAGGTAGCTTTCCCACCTCTTTGAAGAGTTTGAGCAGGATTGGTACTAATTCTTTCTGGAATGTTTGGTAGAATTCACATGTGAAGCCATCTGGTCCTAGACTTTTCTTTTTGGGAAGCTTCTTGATGACTGATTCAATTTCTTTACTTGTGATTAGTTTGTTGAGGTTGTCTATTTCTTCTCGAGTCAAAGTTGGTTGTTCATGCCTTTCTAGGAAGTTGTCCATTTCATCTACATTGTTGTATTTATTAGCATAAAGTTGTTCACAGTATCCTGTTATTACCTCCTTTATTTCTGTGGGGTCAGTGGTTATGTCTCCTCTTCCATTTCTGATCTTATTTATTTGCATCCTCTCTCTTCTTCTTTTTGTCAATCTTGCTAAGGGTCCATCAATCTTATTGATTTTCTCATAGAACCAGCTTCTGGTTTTATTGATTTTTCTCATTTGTTTTCATGTTCTCAATTTCATTTATTTCTGCTCTAATCTTTGTTATTTCTTTCCTTTTGCTTGCTTTCGGGTTAGTTTGCTGTTCTTTCTCTAGTTCTTCCAAGTGGACAGTTAATTCCTCAATTTTTGCCCTTTCTTCTTTTTTGATATAGGTGTTTAGGGCAATAAATTTCCCTCTTAGCACTGCCTTTGCTGCGTCCCATGAGTTTTGATATGTTGTGTTTTCATTTTCATTTGCCTCGAGATATTTACTGATTTCTCTTGTAATTTCTTCCTTGACCCATTGGTTGTTTAAGAGTGTGTTGTTGAGCCTCCACATAGTTGTGAATTTTCTGGTGCTCTGCCTATTATTGATTTCCAACTTCATTCCTTTATGATCTGAGAAAGTGTTTTATATGATTTCAATCTTTTTAAATTTATTGAGACTTGCTTTGTGACCCAGCATATGGTCTATCCTTGAGAATGATCCCTGAGCACTTGAGAAAAAGGTTCATCCTGCTGTTGTGGGGTGTAATGTTCTATAAATGTCTGTTAAGTCCAGCTCATTTATTGTAATATTCAAATTCTCTGTTTCTTTATTGATCCTCTGTCTAGATGTTCTGTCCATTGATGAGAGTGGGGAATTGAAGTCTCCAACTATATGGTAGATGTGTCTATTTCTCTTTTTAGTGTTTGCCACATGTATTTTGGAGCATTCTGGTTCGGTGCATAAATATTTATGATTGTTATGTCTTCATGCTGAATTGTTCCTTTTATTAGTACATAGTATCTTCTTTGTCTCTTTTAACTGTTTTATATTTGAAGTCTAATTTGTTGGATATTAGTATAGCTACTCCTGCTCTTTTCTGGTTGTTATTTGCATGAAATATCTTTTCCCAACCTTTCACTTTCAACCTATATTTATCTTTGGGTCTAAGATGTGTTTCCTGTAGACAGCATATAGATGGGTCCTGTTTTTTAATCCATTCTGCCAGTCTAT
The DNA here is from genome assembly GCA_004026745.1 of Myrmecophaga tridactyla. Taxonomy (NCBI): domain Eukaryota; kingdom Metazoa; phylum Chordata; class Mammalia; order Pilosa; family Myrmecophagidae; genus Myrmecophaga; species Myrmecophaga tridactyla. Next base: position 46,991 of record PVIY010004354.1, read on the forward strand.
GTCTTTTGATTGGGGAGTTCAATCCATTAACATTTAGTGTTATTACTGTACAGGTAGTACTTTCTTCTACCATTTTGCCTTTTGGATTTTATTTGTCATATCTAATTTTCCTTCTTTTTACCTTTACTCTTAGTCTTCCTTTCTACACTCTTCTCCACACCTCTCTCTTTTGTCTTTTCCTATCTGTCTCTAGTGCTCCCTTTAGTATTTCTTACAGAGCTGATCTCTTGGTCACAAATTCTCTCAGTGATTTTTTGTCTGAAAATGTTTTAATTTCTCCCTCATTTGTGAAGGACAATTTTGTTGTATATAGAATTCTTGGTTGGCAGTTTTCCTCTTTTAGTAATTTAAATATATCATCCCACTGTCTTCTCGCCTCCGTGGTTTCTGCTGAGAAATCTATGCATAGTCTTATCGGGTTTCCTTTGTATGTGATGGATTGCTTTTCTCTTGCTGCTTTCACAATTCCCTCTTTCTCTTTGACCTCTGACATTCTGATTAGTAAGTGTCTTGGAGTATGTCTATTTGGATCTATTCTCTTTGGAGTATGCTGCACTTCTTGGATCTGTAATTTTAAGTCTTTCACAAGACTTGGGAAATTGTCAGTGATAATTTCCTCTATTAGTTTTTATCCTCCTTTTCCTTCTCTTCTCCTTCTGGGACACCCACAACACATATATTCGTGTGCTTCACATTGTCATTCAATTCCCTGAGTCCCTGCTCATATTTTTCCACTTTTCCCTATATTTTCTTTTTCTTGTCGGATTTCAGATGTTCCACCCTCCAGTTCACTAATCCTATGTTCTGCCTCTCAAAATCTACCATTGTAGGTTTCCATTGTTTTTTTTTCATCTCTTCTGCCGTGACTTTCATTCCCATAAGTTCAGTGATTTGTTTCTTCAGACTTTCAATTTCTTCTTTTTTTTCATTCCTTGCCTTCTTTATAACCTCCCTCAATTCATTGATGGTTTCTGATGAGGTTTTCCATGTCAGTTTGTATATTCTGAATTAATTGTTTCAGCTCCTGTATCTGATTTGAATTGTTGGTTTGTTCCTTTGGGCCATATCTTCAATTTTCCTAGTGTGATTTGTTATTTTTTGCTGGTGTCTAGGCATTTAATTACCTTAATTAGTTTATTCTGGAGATTTCTTTCACTTCTTTTACCTAGGGTTTTCTTGCTGGATGAATTTGTTGTCTATTTGTTCTTTGACATTCAGTTCAGCTTTTTCTGGACCTCTAGCTTAGGTTTTGTTTAACCGAGGAGAATTTTACAGTTCTTGTTTTCTTGTTTCTTGCCCTGCTTACATGGTGCCTTCCCCACCCCCCACACACCCTTAGCAGGGTCTTTGTAGGTATTATAGACCCCAGACAGGTTTTCCCAGACCAAACTGGCCTCCTATCAGGAGGAAAGAGTCACCTGCATTGGTGTTCCCTGAGGGTGAGACCCAGAAGGTTGAAAGACTTTCCTGTGAAGTCTCTGTGCTCTGTTTTTCTTATCCTGCCCAGTATGTGGCACTTGTCTGCCTGCGGGTCCCACCAACATATAAGATGATGCGGTGTCTTTAACTTTGGCAGACTCTCCCTGCTGGGGGTGTGGTGGAGACAGAGGAGAGGTTGTAGGCTGGTTTTAATGGCTTCAAATTACCAAGCCCTGGTGTCTGAATTCCTTGAGGGAGGGATTCCACCTGAGTTGGGCTTCACCCCTCCCCTGGGGAAGGCACAGGTTCCAGACAAGCCCTCAAACGAGCTTGTTTCTGCCTATGCCTGGGACAGTTGCAGCCTGAGAAGTCCTGCCACTGAATCCATAGGCAGTCAAGCCTTGGTAGAAACACAGCCACAAAAACCTCTGTTTCTTTTCTTTTTTTCTTTTTCCGTTAGCCCAGTGAGTGACCTCCGCTTTGACCAGGTTCACCTGAGGTAGGGGCCTATTTTTAGTAGTCAGAATTTGTTAATTAATGCCACAACAAGTGTTTGGTTGGGCTCAGCCCCTGCTGTTGTTAAAGGCTCTTTCCTTTCCCCTCTGGGAAGCCGCCTGTGGGGGAGGGGCGCTGGCTGCCACTCCTTGGGGAACTCACGGTTCTGGGGAGGCTTGCAGCCGGTCCAGCTGGTCCAGACTAAGGTACACTGTGTGTCCGGCCACTGATGTGGCTCCAGGAGCTGTTCTGTACTGTTTCTGGTTATTTATTAGTTGTTCTGGAGGACGAACTAAAACGCACACATTGCTAAGCCGCCATCTTGGCCCCTCCTCGTTCAGTACATATTTACTGAGTGTATTAGTTATGGTTCTTTAGAGAAACAGAATCAACAGGAAACACTCACAAATATAAAATTTATAGAAGTGTCTCATGTGACCGTGGGAATGCAGAATCCAAAATCCGCAGGGCAGTCTGTGAAGCTGACGATTCCGATGGAGGGTTTGGACGAACTCCACAGGAGAAGCTTGCCAGCCGAAACAGGAAGAGAGCCTGTCTCTTCTGAATCCTCCTTAAAAGGCTTCCAGTGATTAGATTAAGTATCACTCATTGCAAAAGACACTCCCCTTGGCTGATTACAAATGGAATCAGCTGTGGAAGTAGCTGACATGATCATGATTTTGCTCTATGACATGTCCTCATTGCAACAGACAGAGCAGCACTTGCCCAGCCAGGCAAACAGGTACCACCACTTGGCCAAGTTGACACATGAACCTGACCATGACAATCCACCCCTTGTCAATTTGGCAGCTATATATATCACCTTAAACCATACCTAATCTCTAAATAAAAAACAATAAAACACACATTTTTTCTTTCACCTAACAATACTCAACTGTCCTGCATATAATTGGAAACATATTAAATCTCTCCAGAATAGGGTGCAAGTCCTTGGGTAATATTCATTCTTAAACTTGATATCTTACAACTTAAATAGTATAACATGAACAAAACAGCATTACAGTCCCTGTTTCTGAAACTGATCACGTGGTCATAGTTCATATTTATCACTACCTTCTTCCACTACCCATTCCACATTCCCTTTACCCTCAGCAATTCAGCTGGCAGTCGTTCTTTGCCTAGTGGAGTGACCCAATCCTTCATTCCTGAAGTTTTAGAGCCATTGGTAGTCCTGCCTGGATTGGGTTGTTGCAGTTTTCCATTGATTTTAATCACAGGGGATGGTAGTACTAAAAGATCCCTAGGAGGTCTCCTATATTCCAAGAAAACTCTTCTTTACCTCCATTGTGTAGTTGCAGTCCTACTTCCCCCTGATAGTCAGGGTCAATCACCCCAGAAAATAATGTAATCCCCTTCTTGGCTTGTTGATACAGGGGCATGAGTAGCCCAAAGTGACCAGGTGTCAGTCTTAGATTCCAGTTCAATGTAATCATTGTTGCTTCTCCTGGTGGAAGCACTCCCCCTTTTGGAACTAAAACCTGCAGGGTCACAGAGTCAGGAAGCAAAAATTTTCCTAGTGGATCACTAGGGTAATAGTGAGTGGTACCACTCCCATTTCCACCCCTTGGTTCCTGGACCCATGGATCCTGGCTATGGGAGAAACAGCACCATACAGCAGATACTTATTCAGAGCATACACAGCTTCCTGGAGAACATTACCCCAGCCCGTCAAGGCATTGTCACCTAGTTGGCACCATAATTGAATTTTCAAAAGGCCATTCCACTGTTTTATCAATCCAGTTGCTTCTGGATGATGGGGAACATGGTAAGACCAGAGAATTCCATGAGCATGTGCCCATTTCCTCACTTCATTTGCTGTGAAGTGTGTTCCTTGATCAGAAGCAATGCTGTGTGGGATACCATGACTATGGATAAGGTATTTTGTAAGTCCACAGATGGTAGTTTGGGCAGAAGCATTGCATGCAGGGAAAGAAAACCCATATCCAGAGTATATGAGTCTATTCCAGTTAGAACAAATTGTTGCCCTTTCCATGAAGGGACTGGTCCAATGTAATCAACCTGCCACCATGTAGCTGGTTGGTCACCTTGGGAATGGTGCCATATTGGGGGTTGAGTGTGGGTCTCTGCTGCTGGCAGATTGGGTACTCATCAGTGGCTGTAGCCAAGTTAGCCTTGTGAGTGGAAGTCCATCTTGCTGAGCCCATGCATAGCCTCCATCCCTACCACCATGAGCACTTTTTTCATGAGCCCATAGGGCAATGACAGGAGTTGCTGGGGAAAGAGGCTGACTGGTGTCCACAGAATGGGTCATCTTATCCACTTGATTATTAAAACCTTCCTCCGCTGTGCACTCTGGTGCACATTCACATGGGAAACAAATATGTTCATGCTTTTAGCCTACTCAGAAAGGTCTATCCACATACTTCTTACCCAGACCTCTTTTTCAGCAATTTTCCAAATATGGTCTTTCCAAGTCCCTGACCATCCTACCAAACCATTAGCAACAGCCCATGGGTCAGTGTACAAATGCACCCGTGGCCAGTTCTCCTTCCAAGCAAAATGAACAACCAAGTGCAGTGCTCGAAGTTCTGCCCACTGGGAGGATTTCCCCTCACCACTGTCCTTCAAGGACACCCCAGAAATGGGTTTTAGTGCTGCCACTGTCCACTTTCAATGGTAGCTGCATATCGTGCTGAACCATCTGTAAACCAGGCCCGAGTTTTCTCTTCCTCAGTCAATTCACTGTAAGGAACTCCCCAAGAGGCCATAGCTCTGGTCTGGGAAAGAGAAGATAATGTGGCAGGAGTAGAGACCATGGGCATTTGGGCCACTTTCTCATGTAACTTACTTGTGCCTTCAGGACCTGCTCTGGACCTATCTCATATATACCATTTCCATTTTACAATAGAGTGCTGCTGTGCATGCCCAACTTTATGGCTTGGTGGGTCAGATAACACTCAGCTCATGTTAGGCAACTCAGGTCTCATGGTAACTTGGTGGCCCATGGTTAAGCATTCAGTCTCTACTAAGGCCCAGTAGCAGGCCAAAAGCTGTTTCTCAAAAGGAGAGTAGTTATCTGCAGCAGCAGATGGTAAGGCTTTGCTACAAAGTCTGCTAAGAGTTTGAGTTGTGATTCTCCTATAGGGGCCTACCAAAGGCTCCAGACAGCATCTCTATTTGCCACTGACACTTCCAGCACCATTGGATCTGCTGGATCATATGGCCCAAGTGGCAGAGCAGCTTGTATAGCAGCCTGGACCTGTCACACAGCCTCCTCTTGTTCAGGTCCCCATTCAAAATTAGCAGCTTTTCTGGTCAGTCAATAAATGGGCTGGAGTAGCAAATGAGGAATATGTTGTCACCAAAATCCAAAGAGACCAACTAGGCATTGTGCCTCTCTTTGGGTTGTAGGAGGGGCCTGATGCAGCAACTTATCCTTCACCTTAGAAGGGGTATCTCAACATGCCCCACACCACTAGACACCTAGAAATTTCACTGAGGTGGAAGGCCCCTGTATTTTTGTTGAATTTATCTCCCATCTTCTGACACGCAAATGCCTTACCAATAAGTCTACAGTAGTTGCTACTTCTTGCTCACTAGGTCCAATCAACATGATATCATCAATATAATGGAACAGTGTGATGTCTTGTGGGAGGGAGAAATGATCAAGGTCCCTGTGGACAAGATTATGACATAGGTCTGGAGAGTTCATATACCCCTGAGGTAGGACAGTGAAATTATATTGCTGACCCTGCCAGCTGAAAGCAAATTGTTTCTGGTGGTCCTTACTAACAGTTATTGAGAAAAAAGCATTTTCCAGATCAATAGCTGCATACTAGGTACCAGGGGATGTATTGATTTGCTCAAGCAATGATACCACATCTGGAACAGTAGCTGCAACTGGAGTTACCACCTGGTTGAGTTTACGATAATCCACTGTCATCCTTCAAGACCCATCTGTTTTCTGCACAGGCCAAATAGGAGAGTTGAATGGGGATGTGGTGGGAATCACCATCCCTGCATCCTTCAAGTCCTCAGGAGTGGCAGTAATCTCTGCAATCCCTCCAGGAATCTGGTATTGCTTCTGATTTACTATTTTGCTCAGTAGGGGCACTTTTGGTGGCTTCCACTTGGCCTTTCCCACCATAACAGCCCTCACTGCATGAGTTAGAGAGCCAATGTGGGGATTCTGCCAGTTGCTCAGTATGTCTATTCCAATTATACATTCTGGAACTGGGAAAATAACTACAGAATAGGTCCAGGGGCCCACTGGAACTACTGTGAGATGGACATTGATCACTTGGCCTCATAAACCCCCACTCTGACTGGTGGACCAGAGTGACGTTTGGGTCTGCTGGAATTAATGTCACTTCTGAACCAGTGCCTAATAATCCCCCAAATATCTGATTATTTCCTTTTCCCCAATGCACAGTTACCCTGGTAAAAAGCCATTGGTCTCCTTGGGGAAGACTTGGAGGAAGATTAATAGTATAAATTTGTCACAGTGTAATAGGTTTCTCCCCCAAAGGGACCTGGCCTTCCCTTCATTCAAGGAGCTCTGGGTCTGTAAACTGTCTCAAGTCTGGAAATTGTTTAAGGGGCCGTGACTCTGTGTTTCTGTAATTCAGGTTAGACTTCTGTTCGCTTGACCTAGAACTCTTTTGTTTACACAATTCAAACAATAATTAGTAGACTGCCCTTCTGTTGTATTTCTAGGTACCCCATGATTTACTAGCCAATTGCACAAATCTCTGCTAGTCATATAATTTTGACTCCTGCTTCGAGTTTGCTGTCTACTATAATAGCCACATCTACCCTGTCTTGGCAATTAAGGGCTGCCACCTGGCTTCTGCCAACTCGGGATCCTGTCATCCCAATTGTATTTAAGGATTCCAGCTCAGTGACAGCAGATCCTACAGTAATATATGACCTACAGAGAAGTGCAACTACAGAGCTCTTCAGGAATGATGGTGCTAGTCTCACAAATTTATTTCCACTGTTCTGGTGAAAGGTGCATCCTCCGGACATTCCTGGGGTGTAAGAGCAGGCTTTGCATGATAAATCCACTCTAAAATTCCAATCTCTCTAAGCCTCTGGATCCCCTCATCTACATTATACCAGGGCAGTTCTGGCATTTCAACCTCAGGTAATATCAGCCACCTTTTGATCCATGTTTCAACCAACCATCCAAACAAACTGTTAATACCTTTCCTAACCACTTGAGCTATAACATTGAATGCAGAATCTCTGCTTAGTGGGCCCATATCAATAAATTCAGCCTGATCCAGCCTTATATTCCTCCCACCATTATCCCATACCCTTAAAATCCATTGCCACACATTCTCCTGATTTCTGTCTATATAAATTTGAAAACTCATACAGTTGTTTTGGAGTATAACATACCTCCTCATGTACGATACTTTGTACCTCACCTTTAGGGGCCTGTTGGGACTTTAGTCTAGTTATAGGTCTGGAAGAAATGAGGGGTGGTGGGGGTGGGTCATGAAAAGAATTAGAAATATCTTTCAACCTATTTGTTTCAGGGCATTCATTTGCAGTTTTATCTGGTGAAACAGGATTAATCACTCTAGGGTTAATCCCTTCAGGAGGAGATTGGCTGGCCAACTCCTTAAGGCAGGCTGGAGGTGGGGTGGCTATGTCCTCAGGGCAGACTGTTACAGGGTTATCTAGAGAAGACTCAGCATGACCTAGGGTTTCAACCTCACCCTCAACATCAGTCCATATGTCACCACCCCATTTTTCAGGGTTCCACTCCTTTCCAATCAATGCCCTCACCATACAATATTGAGATTTCAGTTTATGTTGTAAAGTTGCTACTCTAACAATAACATCCTGAGTCTGATTTTCAGAGATCTCAATTCTATGGCTACAGGAAATAAGATTTTCCTTCAGGATACTCATAGAAACTTTCACATCTGTCAGATGGTGCTTAAGCTTCTTGTTTGAAGCTGTAAGCCCATCCCTTTCAGTCCTTAATGACCGGATCCCAAGTTGGCAGAAGCCAGGTGGCAGCACTTAATTGCCAAGACAGGGTAGATGTGGCTATTATAGTAGACAGCAAACTCAAAGCAGGATTCAAAATTATATGACTAGCAGAGATTTGTGCAATTGGCTAGTAAATCATGGGGTACCTAGAAATACAAAAAAGGGCAGTCTACTAATTATTGTTTGAACTGTGTAAACAAAAGAGTTCTAGGTCAAGTGAACAGAAGTCTAACCTGAATTACAAAATTAACTAACAACAACCAGCCAACATCTCTATACCTCTTATTTCCACAAAACTCCATAAAGATGTCAAAAACATTATCCCCCAGAGCCTGGCTTCGTACAAGTGAAGTATTAGGAGAATCAAATGGTGATATTTTGACTATCTCTTTTGCCAACTCACTCCATGGATTGGGAGTGTCATTCTGATTATGAGAATCAGAGTCCTTAGTGCCTTAGAGTCCAGTCAGAATAGAAAACTATTCATAAAAACCCATACTTAAGATTCTGTTTCTTTAAGAATCACTCCTGGCACCAAGTTGTATTCTCTAGAGAAACAGAATGAACAGGGAATACTCGCAAATATAAAATTTATAAAATGTCTCACGTGACCGTGGGAACACAGAGTCCAAAATCTGCAGGGCAGGCTGTGAAGCTGATTCCAATGGAGGGTCTGGACGAACTCCACAGGAGAGGCTCACCAGTTGAAGCAGGAAGAGAGCCTGTCTCTTCTGAATCCTCTTTAAAAGGCTTCCCATGATTACATTAAGCATCACTCATTGCAGAAGACACTCCCCTTGGCTGATTACAAATGGAATCAGCCGTGGATACAGCTGACATGATCATGATTTAATTCTATGAAATGTCCTCATTGCAACAGATCGGCCAGCACTTGCCCAACAAGACAAACAGGTACCACCACTTGGCCAAGTTGACACATGAACCTGACCATGACGCTGGGAGTTTATTATGTGTCAGACATGTTCTAGATACTTTGTAAACAAAATATAGAGTGTCTGTTCTCAATGATCTTAAACTAGTCAGAGAACCAGGCTGTTTATTGCATTATACAAACTCTGGGGGTCAGAGGCATTTGCAGAGAATAGAATGGGGTGCCTTGAAGTTGCACAAAGAATTGGACCTTAGGGGAGTTTACATTGTAATAGCAAATTTATAATCTCCATTATATATATGAGAACACTGAGACATACAGATGTTATTTCCTAAAGGCTACATAAAGAGTTGTCATCTGGGATTCAAACCCAAGTGTGTCTGACTCCAAGCCCATTTTCTTAAACACTGATCCCAACTTGTTCAAGGACAGTTGGCAGGAGAAGGGCAGGAAAGTGCTTAAAGAAATAGGGAGGAAGAGGACCAGGACAGTATAATATTTTAGAAGAGAAGAGAGTGGAGAATTGTAAGACAGAAAAGTGGTTAAGATAAGTTAAAGAGTATGAGGACTGAAAACAGGCAAAAGGATTTGGAGATTTGGCCTTCAAGAGAACAGTTTTAGGAGAGAACTAGCTTACTTCAGTTCTCTAAACCTGAGTCATTATTTTTTTTTCTCTCTTGGTAACAGGTTTACAAAATCTTTCATTTTTATATGTCTATTATTGAGATTTAAGTTAAAAATAGATTCCAGCAACTGTTGAGTGGCATAATTCATTCCTATGACATCAGTAGTACATTCCGTACCAATTTCTTTTGTTGTCAGTCTACTAAATGCCACCAACAGTTGCATATTGTGCAGTGGTGGCAGCTGTTTTGCAGACATTTAAGTATAGAACTGAGACATTTTTCACAAACAACTTCTTAAATTCACATCCATGGACCTGAAAGGTGTTTGTGCATCATAATGCTTCTTAAAAAGAAACCAAAAAACCACATAGTAATAAATAACATTACAAAATCATTACTGAAAGATACACATTCTCATTTTATTTTGGGGGGCTGTGGAGTTTATGTTTCTAGAAGACATTTCTTCCTTTGCTTCTGTCTTCATAGCTCAGGAGAAAACTACCCTTGTGATTATCAAGGACAGTTATAAACATCCCCAGAAATTCTCAAGCCTCTGAAAGTTACTTCCTAAAATGGCATAAGTTTGAAACATGAAATGGAAGTAGAGGCAAGGCAAGCCATAGAGTAGATCTCTGTGACCCTTCCTTAACCTCCCTGCCCCACCCCCTCACCCCGTCAGCTCTCCTTCCCTGCTCACCTCTATGTGCCTACCTTATCCAATTTAAATTAAAAATGAGCAAGTTTACTTCCTGTTTTTTTTTTTTTTTTTTTTTTTTTTTGCCACTGAGGATGAAGGCTCTTCAATGTAGCAGAAGCTAATGCTACAAATATTTCCTGGAACACAAAGGCTACAGTTTTTCCTGGATTGATGAGTAGGTTGTAGGGCAATGTTAATACCATGCCTTTTGCCCAGGAGATAACAAATGTGTAACTGTGGAAGGAGATACTTTTTTCTTCCTAAGGGCTTCCACACTTCCTTCTACAATCCCTAAGGACTGTAACTATGTAAATTACAGTGGGACATATGTAATGGACAGAAAAGGAGCTCTGCCCTGATGAAGCATCCCAAACTGGTTACCTTCTCAGGTTGTGATTACTCACTATGATGGTGATTGATGTGGTGGAGCCTCGGTGGAGAGAAATCAGGCAATCTGGAAGTCTAAAGTACTGTGGAACTTAGAATGAAGTTTTTAATTTTATTATTTTTTTTCTTTTTGCTATTTCAACCAACAGAATTGCAGATGAATCTCTCTTGTACTAGCAGAGACAAAGTTAAACTAGCAAAATGCCTTGTTGGTTAGCCCACTGACCATTACCCCTGGGAGCTGGGGTTCTTTTGCAGTGCAGCTAGGCTTAATAAGAGAAGGAAGAAAGGAATTACAATGTATCCTCTTTAAACTGGGCACTAGATGCTCTAACCTGTTATTTTATCTGAACCTCTCAATTGGACTTCTAAGATCCAACAAGATCTTCCTTGCATGGGCAGCATTGGAAACAGCAGCTCATACCTATTAAGGACTTTGGGGACCAAGAGAAGTTGCACCAAGTCAGGTTGCATCTACTTCTTTCCTGTGGAACCTCTGCAGGTCAGCTAAATTATTGTGTCCTTCAAAAAATACACCAAGAACTCTAATCAGCCAGTCTCTCTCCCTCTCTCTCTCTCTCTCTCTCTCTCTCTCTCTCTCTCTCTCTCTCTCTCTCTCTCTCTCTCGCTCTCTCGCTCTTTCTCCCTTTTTTTCTCTCTCTCTTCTCCCGCTGTCACTCTTGCTCTCTCCCCTACCCCTAGGATATGCAACTAATTTTTCCTCACTCAAAAATTTTTGAGATCTATCCATGCTGACATAGGCAGAGAGAGGTAAATATAGTCCATTCTCTTTAACGGTGTAACTCTGCCACATTTTACTTAACCATTTCCTACTGATAGACATTAAGAGTTGCTTCTAGCTTTTCCTAAAACAAACAATACAGCAGTCCATATTCTTGTACACGTCTCTTGAGGAAATTTGTATTATTTGGTCACAATTATATAGTTCCCCAATCCTTACTATGCTTCCCTACAGGTGGAATATTCTTCCTGCCCCATTGACTTTGGGTTTGGCTGTGTGACTTGGCTTTGACCATAAACTTAAGCCATGTCTGATCAAAATATTTCAATGCACCTGTGTGGTTTAGCTCCATTTCCACTGAGGTTCTGCTCTTTCTCATGAGGACACCAAGCTCCAGAGAGTGGCTGCTCTTTTAGCCCAGAAATGACTATGAGAATCTACCTGGAACCAAGCCCAGCCAAACCCAGCAATGCCCAACCAAGCCTGCAGCTCTTGTGTTACACAGAGAAAACTCCTGGGCGTAGGTCCCTACTGACAAGCTATGGCTCTTGGCAAGTCAGTAACCTCCATAAAAATAAGGGAGTTAAAATACTATTTGACCTCCAAGTTTCTTCTCAGACATAGGGAATGATTTTTCTATTTAATGAATCAACTTTCCTAGTCCATGATTTCACTATCTTAGTGTAGCAGCCTGCAAACCTCCAGGGACTAAAACATCCAATTTTATTTCCTTTTACTTGTTCAATTCTGAATTATTCTGAAGAAAAGGATAAGAATGTATTTATTTAAAAAAAAATAAAAGTCATATTTATCCAAGAGATACAAAGGGATATATTTACAAAAAGACTGATACAAAAATGCTTGTAGCAGGGCAGGCCACAGTGGATCAGCAGGCAGAGTTCTTATCTGCCATGCCAGAGACGTGGGTTCAATTCCCAGTGCCTGCCCATGCAAAAAATAAATAAAATAAAATAAAATAAAATAAAATAAAATAAAATAAAATAAAGTAAATAAATTCTTGTAACTGCTTTATTTATAATAACTGGAAACATCCCAGGTTTCTATCGGCAGGAGAATGGATGACCAAATTGAGCTATAACCTTCCATTGGAATACTAACTAGCAATAAAAAGAATAAACTATTGATACATGCAGCAATATAGATGCATCTTAAAAACATATTGCTGGGTGGGCCATGGTGGCTCAGCAGGCAGAGTTCTCGCCTGCCATGCTGGAGACCCGGGTTTGATTTCTGGTGCTCGCCCATGCAAAAAAACCCACAAAAAACAAAAAACATATTGCTAAGGGAAGGAAACCTTACACAAAAACTGTGTACTATACGAGTGCATTTACTGAGACATTCTAGAACAGGCAAGACTAATCTATGGGTGGAAAAAATCAGAACAGTGATTGTCTCTGAGAGTGGGAGCAGGGATTGATTGGAAAGGGGCAGGAGGGAATTTCTGGGATAATGATAATGCTCAATTCCTTGATAGGAGTTTGGGTTATAAAGGTGTATGCAGTTAACTCAGTAAATGTACACAACATTTCAATGTATATAAATGCAATATATGTATATTTTACATTAAAAAATGAAAATAAATATTGAATTCTAGTTAATGATCTGCATGCCAAAGTATGCAGGGGGAAGTATGAAGGGGGAAGTGTCCTGATGACTTCACTTTACTTGGAAATACATCAAACAGTAAAATGGATCAATGACTAGACCGAGGGATGGCCAGATAATGAAATATGTGATGATGCAATTATAGGAAAATTTTAATGGTGGAATTTAAATGGTGGGAATGCAGGAATTTTCAGCAAAATTCTTTTCCCTGTGCTTTATGTTGAAATTTTTCAATGACAAAATGTCGGAAGAAATCAAAGATAAAATTTTTGATTTGTGATTTTAAAAATTGCCATAGATTCTGATTTAAAAAAAAGGTATAGAATATCAGAGTGTCATGAAACCAAGGTTAAGACTCACTCCCCCAAGGCAGCGTTACACATCCAAACACTGCCCCACTGCCCCATTTCATTCCTGGTTCCCAGGGAGTTGGTTCAAAAGAGAAAAGAGCAGGATGGTAGGCAGTCCTTAGACGGTCTCCAGTGATCCCCATTTCCTGGCACCCTTGTGGTTTGTGATCAGTCTCCTCCCCTTGAGTGTGGGTGGACTTGCTGATTTGCTTCTAGCAATATAATATTACAGAAGTAAGATGAGGTTGTAAGGAGACTGTGGCTCCCTTCTTGGGCACTCTCTGTCTCTCTGTCTCAGATCAACAGCTGCCATGCTGTGAGGATACTAAGGCAGACTCTGGACAGACAAGGAACTGAGGCCTGTTAGCAACCATGCCAGTCAACTGGGAAGTGAGTCTTCTAAGGCCTGCCAACAGCCGCGTGAGTGGGCTTGGAGGTGGATTCTCCAGCCCTAACTGAGCTTTCAGATGACTGCAGCTCTGGCTGGAATCTCCACTGCAAATACATGAGAGACCCTGTACCCAAACCACCCAGCTCAGCTGCTCTCAAATTTCTCACCCACTGAAACTACATGAGATAATAAATGTTTATCCTTTTAAGCTAAATTTGGGGATAGTTTCTTTCACACTTGACTCTGGAAATTATTAACTGTGTGATTTTGGTTACACTGCTTAACCTCTCTGTGCTTTAGTTTTCTCAACTATAAAATGGGAAGAATGATGGGATCTATCACATGTATTTCCCCTAGGAGCAATGGCTCAGTATTCACTAATGCACTGTTCTAGAACATAACTACCACGACAATGAAAATCAACTCTATCTTTATTTCTTGGTACCATCTCAGGCATATTTCTTGAGCTCTCTGAACTTCATTTTTTTTTCACCTGTAAAATGAAGACAGTATTCATACTTACCTCATAAAATGACAACTAAATGAGGTAATGCATACATATCACTTAGAAACATGCCTGGCACGTAGTAAGTGTTTGATAAGTTCATTTATTCACTCAACATAGGTTTATTGGACATTTAGTATTCAATGATAGCCACCAGGCACTGTTCTAGCCCCTGGGGACCCTGTAGTGATAGAAATAAAGTCTCTGCTCTCATAGAGTTTACAGTCTAGTTTGGGGAGATAAAGATAAAACAATTTGGGTAGTGATAAGGACTGTGAATAAAAATGAAGCAAGGTAAGAGAGTAGAGAGTGAAAAGTTAGGTTTGTTCTTGCTTATAGAAGATGGTTACATTTGGGCAGAGGCTGAAAGAAGGGAGAGAAAATGAACTACGTGCCTGCTTTGGGGAAAGGTGTTCTAGGCAGAGCAAAGGTCCAAAGGGGTTCTTGTAAGCTATACTAAAAAGAGCAGGAAGGAGTAAGAGAGGCTGGAGCAGAGGGAGGGAGGGAGAGTGACAGGAGATGAGGGCAGAGGGGTCTTGGGGGCCAGGTCATGCAGGACCTTAAAGCCCATCATTTGCACTTTGTATTTGGCTCTGAGCGAGAATACTCAGAGTGAACTATGTCCCCTAAAAAGATTCTTTGGAGTTCTAATCTCTAGGACCTCAGAATGTGATCTTATTTTTAGAAATAGGGTCTGTTTTAAGGCTGCCAGAATGAAATACACTAGAGATGGATTTGATTTTTATAAAGGGGATTTATTTAGTTACAATTAGGAGACAATTTGTAACTAAATAAAATGTTTAAATGGCCCCCAAGTGTAGTGCTTTGGAGGAAAGGCAGCTAACTTTCATCTGAGTTCCTCTTCACATGGGAAGGCACACAGCGACGTATGCTGGGCTTCCCTCCCAGCTTCTGGGTTCAAACGTCTTTCCCCGGGGTGATTTCTTTCTGCATCTCCAAACATCTGGGTCTGAACTAAGGTGTGCTGGCCTGCTGAGCTCTGTTGAGCTCTCCTTTTAAGCTTCCAGCTAATTAAACATCACTCCTTAGCCAACTGCGGATGTAATCAACCATAGATGAATTTCACATGCTGGTTTTTAAGTCCACAGCAACAGAACAGCTGGGCACAATCATCTGGCCAAGTTGACACCTGAACCTAACTACTACAGTGTCATTCCAAATAGAGTTAGGCAAGTTAAAATGTAGTCATATTGGAGCAGGATGGACCTTAATCCAGTATGGCTGGTGTCCTTATAAGAGGAGGAAATTTAGAGATAGACAAGATAATGCCATATGACAACTGAGGCAGAGATTGCAGGGGACTGCTGGCAAGCCACCACCAGGAACCAGAAGACAGGCAAGGAACAGGTTTTCCCTTAACACTTCAGAGGAAGTGTGGCACTGATGACACCTTGATTTCAGACTTCCAGCCTCCAGAACTGTGAGATGATACATTTCTGTTTTTTCAAGTTGCTCAGTTTGTGGTATTTTGTTACGGCAGCCCTTGGAAACTGTGCTGGTTTGAAAATATTATGTACCCCAGAAAAGACATGTTTTAATCCTGATCCAATCTGTGGAGGTAGCTGTTTCTTTTCATCCTAATTCAAGACCATAGACTGGAAATTTTTATTAGATTATCTCCATGGAGATGTGGCACACCCAACTGTGGGTGTGATCTTTTGATTAGATGGAGATGTGACTCCACCCATTCCAGGTGGGTCTGGATTAGTTTACTGGAATCTTTAAAGGGGAAATATTTGGAATAAATATTTTCTAGAAAACACAGACGTGACAAAAATGATAGAGCCAATGAAAACTTCAGAGTAGAGCTGACACAGATACTGACATGTGGAGAATAGAGACAAAGATGTTCAGAGATGCTTGGAGCCCAGCAGATGTTGCTATGAGATGTTAAGCAAGCCAGACCCTGGAGAGAGCCAAGGGAAGCCAAGAGATGAAAGCCAGTCCCAGAGAAGCAAAGTGAGGAACCCCACAGGACAGAGGCAAAGGCAACGGAGCCCAGGAGCAAGGGACCAGCAGATGCCAGCCACATCATGACTACCCAGCTGATAGAGGTGTTTCTGACCCATCAGCCTTCCTTGAATTAAGCTATCTTGCCCTGAATGCCTTAGTTTGGAAATTTTATAGGCTCAGAACCGTAAACTTGCAAATTGTTAAATTTCCTTTTTTAGAAGCCGTTCCAGTTCTAGTATATTGCATTCCAGCTGCTTTCAAACTACTATAGAAACTAAGACAGAGAGGAAACTATTGGAAGACTTAGAGCAGACAAGTGATATGATCTGTTTTTAAAGCATCACTTCAAGGGGAGGAAATGGATGGAATATTGGTTGATTGTTGTTTTTGCTATCATTACTATTATTTTCTGGTATGTCTCTTGCTTGGAGGAAACAAATGTCTCTCCTCTCAGAACAGGTTTACGATGTTCCCATCTGAAAATGTGGTTAACCCCCCCCCCAGATAATGTTTTTTTCTTTTTCTGTTTTTCAGTTTTTATTGTGAAATATAACATATATACAGAAAAGTGATAAATTTCAAAGTACAGTTTAAGACATAGTTATAGGGAAAGTTTCAAAGTATGGTATGGGTTACAGCTCCACAACTTCAGGTATTTTTTTCTAGCTATTCTAATACACTAGAGGCTAACAAGAAATATCAATATAATGATTTAATAGTCACAATCATGCATTAAATCCTATCTTTGCTGTAACAACTCCTCCCTCTTATTGGATCCTTCTTCCAATCTTCAGTAATATTTGAGCAATGATCATTCCAACTTCTTCATGTTGTAAAGGGGTATAGACAATATGGGGTAGGGGGATGCAACTAGTTGATGTTCTTGGAGAGATTGGTGCTTCTGGGTTACATGGCTTATCTGGCATTGAAACAATCTGGAGGATTTAAGTTTCTGAAAAATAAATTTAGTGAGTGAAACTTTTATTGTGCCTCAGATAGACCCCTGGGTATTCACTAGAGGTTTCAGAAATATTATTGGTTGGGGCTTGGCATACCATGGCAATTAGCAATATCTAGCTGAAGCTTGCATAAGAGAAGCCTCCAGCATAGCTTTTCAACTCTATTTGAATCTCTTAGCCACTGATACCTTATTTTGTTACATTTCTTTTTTGCCTTTTTGTCAGGAAGGTACTGTCAATTCCACAGGGCCAGGGTCAGACTCATCCCTGGGAGTCATGTCCCATGTCACCATGGAGACTTACACACCTGGACGTCATGTCCCATGCAGGGTGTTGGCGGATGGAAGTGGCTAATGATTTTCCTTGAGTGTTGGGCTTAGAGAGACAGAGAGAGAAAGAGAGAGGCCACATCTGAGCAACAAAAGAGGTTCTATGAGAGTGACTCTTAGGCATAATTATGGGTAGGCTTAGCTTCCCCATTACAGAAATGAGTTTCATAAGTGCAAGCCTCAAATCAAGAGTTTGGCATATCAACTTCGGAGTCCCTAATGCTTTAGAGAGTAACAGGAATTTCCTAGGTACAGAGGTTTAACAGTTCTATATTTTCCCTCCAGTGCCTCATGGGACTTTGCCAATACTTTTAAGTTATCTGTCCAATTAAATCCCCCACAGACACTGCTCTATGGTAGACAACAGTATTTCTGGGCTGTTTTTCTTACAAAGTTGACTTCCCTTTAAAACCTACTGTAATTTTTTAGTCCTTGATTGAGGTACTTGAAAAGAATATGTATAGATTTTTTTTCTCAAAGATATGCTAATACAGATTTCAATTGACAGTTGTTTTTAATGAAATCACTCCTCCCCTTGTCAGTCATGGAACACTTGTAGATTGGCCAAGTGCTTTTGGTGGAGACAACTGAATTTAGAGAATGTGTGCACATGTGTATCACATGCCCAGGCATGTGCATATATATATATATATGAGTTTATGTCATGGCCAGTTTCATGTGTCAACTTGGCCAAGTGGTGGTACCTTTTTGTCTGGTTGGGCAAGTGCTGGCCTGTCTGTTGCAATGAGGACATTTCATAGGATTAAATCATGATCATTTCAGCTGTATCCACAGCTGATTCCATTTGTAATCAGCTAAGGGGAGTGTCTTCTGCAATGAGTGATGCTTAATTTAATCACTGGAAGCCTTTAAAGGAGGATTCAGGAGAGACAGGTTCTCTTCCTGCTTCAACTGGTGAGCCTCTCCTGTGGAGTTCATCCAGACCCTTCATAGGAATTGTTGGCTTCACAGCCTGCCCTGTGGATTTTGGACTCTGTGTTCCCATGGTTATGTGAGACACTTTTATAAATTTTATATTTGCAAGTGTTTCCTGTTGATTCTGTTTCTCTAGAGAACCTGACTAATACAGTATTACAGACCTGGGTGGGAGTATGCGTGTTGCGTATGCACAATGTGGTGTTGAATGAATGTATATGTGTGTGTTTACATGTGTGTCTGGGCTTGGATTGTGTGTATGCCTGTATACTGCATGTGCATTAAAGTGCTGGATGTGTGTGCACACATGTATGCATATGCTTATGTACATGAGAGTGGGTTTATATTTGTGTATGCATACATATAGCTGGGATGTGTTTCTGTTTATAAGCATGTGCATATGTGCAGACTTGTGTGCTTGATGTAAAACTAAGAAGAAACATGCCAGACTCTCTGTTTCTGATATATTTGCAATCTAGTTGGAGAGACTAAGTATAAACGCAACTGTGAAAGAGCATGGCCCTCATTAGATCATCCTTCATTAGAGGTTTTCTACAAAGTGTGTCGTTGTTGAATGTTCATGTTTATGAAGTCCTCAGATACTTTAAAGCATTATTCCAGATCTGCCACAATAAAATATAGTCCTTGTTTTCTTCATCCATAAGTTAAAGGATAGGATTGAATAAGTTTTAAGTCCCCTTCTATCTAAAGTGCTATGATTCAAACCTAAATTTTCTGGAATTATAAAGCCCTCAACAAAAAAGCAACCAAGAGATAATTGCAATGTTGGGGATTAACCTGGCTTCTTTAGGCTGAGACATATTCTCCATCTACCAAAGGGCAATGGGGATGAGAGTCGGGCCAGGTGGCTCCATGCTCTTTCTCACAGAAAAGGGATCAGAAGATGTTGAAAAGGTAGAAGCTTTAGGGATTCAGTCAGCTCTGACTTCTGCTGAGGGTCACACTAATCATCAGGCTTGGTGACTGCTAACTCACTGCCTTCACTCACAGACCTGCTCACATCATTCATTCATTCATTTTTTCTTTCCCTTATTTTCTTTGTATCATCTCCTCTTCCATTCTCTTCCTCTCCTTGTACCAACTCCCCCTCTTCCCCTACTCTGAGGGGCAGGTAAGATCAGATGTCCACATGTGGATTGGACCTAGAGAGACATGTAGTCAACCTTGCCTGTGCTGAGGCTGCAGGGCTCTACTAATAATTTTTTTTTTAACCTCATAATAATTTTTTTTAATTAAAAAAATTACAAGAAACACAAACATTCCCAACACATACACTCAGCAATTCACAATATCATCACATAGTTGCATATTCATCATCATGATCATTTCCCAGAACATTAGCATCAATTCAGAAAAAGAAATAAAAAGACAACAGAAAAGTATAACAAACAGAAAAAAAAATTTTACATGCCATAGCCCTTACTGATCCCTTTCATTGATCACTAGGATTTCAAACTAAATCTATTTTAACATTTGTTCCCCTAGTATTTATTTTTATTCCATATGTTCCTCTCATCTGTTGACAAGGTAGATAAAAGGAGCATCAGACACAAGGTTTTCACAATCACACAGTCACATTGTGAAAGCTATATCATTATACAATCATCATCAAGAAACATGGCTACTGGAACACAGCTCTACATTTTCAGGCAGTTCCCTCCAGCCTCTCCATTCCATCTCGGATAACAAGGTGATATCTACTTAATGCATAAGAATAACCTCCAGGATAACCTCTTGACTCTGTTTGGAATCTCTCAGCCATTGACACTTTGTCTCGTTTCACTCTTCCCCCTTTTGGTGGAGAAGGTTTTCTCAATCCCTTGATGCTGGATCTCAGCTCATTCTAGAGTTTTTCTCAATCCCTTGATGCTGAATCTCAGCTCATTCTGGGATTTCTGTCCCATGCTGCCAGGAAGATCCACACCCCTGGTAGTCATGTCCCACATAGACAGGAGGCGGGTGGTGAGTCTGCTTGCTGTGTTGGCTGGAGAGAGAGGCCACATCTGAGCAACAAAAGAGGTTCTCTTGGGGGTGATTCTTAGGCTTAATTTTAAGTAGGCTTGACTTATCCCCTGTGGGGTTAAGTTTCATATGAACAAACCCCAAGACTGGGGGCTCGGCCTATAGCTTTGGTTGTCCACACTGCTTGTGAGAATATCAAGAATTCAACTTGTGGAAGTTGATTTTTTTCCCCTGCTCTCACCATTCCCCAAAGGGGGCTTTGCAAATACTTTTCCACTCATTGATCAAATCACTCTGGGATTCATCAAGGCATCACCTGGACAAACCAACAAAATCTCATGTCCTATACAAAGTTCCATTTACTTAAGGTGTTCAATCAACTATCTACATAAGTTATATTAGGAGATGCACTAGTCAAAGTATAGATTTGTACCAAATAAACATTTTTTGCTTTGGTCTCACACATTAGTTGAAATTTTAAAATGTTAAGTACCATCTATTTTCAGCACACTGCAGTAATGACATTCTTTTGTTCTTCTTCATGCAAAAACATTTTTTAAATTTGTACATTTAGTCACTGTCATTATACACTGTAGGCATTCCTAGATTACACCATCTCAATCTTTGTCATCTATCTTTCTTTGTGATTTCATTTATGCCCCTAGCCCTCCTCCCTCTATCCTTCTCATATACAGCTTCATTCAGTTTTTTAACATAATTGTATTACAGTTAGGTAATATTGTGCTGTCCATTTCTGAGTTTTCATATTCAATCTTATTGCACAATCTGTATCCCTTCAGCTCCAATTACCCAATATCTTACCCTATTTCTATCTCCTGATGGTCTCTGTTACCAAGGAAATATTCCAAGTTTATTCACTAATGTCAGTTCACATCAGTGAGACCATACAGTATTTGTCCTTTTGTTTCTGGCTAATCACACTCCACATAATGTCCTTAAGGTCCATTCATGTTGTTACATACTTCATAACTTTATTCTGTCTTACAGCTGCATAATATTCCATCTTATGTAAATGTCACAGTTTGTTTAGCCAACTCTCTGTTGATGGACATTTTGGCTGTTTCCATCTACTAATAAATTTTTCATGTGATCTGCAACTCCTTTTCCCCTCCCACATATCACTTCATCCTTCCCAGTCTCTCGCAATAGATTCACAGATGCCTCATTTCACAAATAAGAAAACCGAGGCCAAAAGGGGGCTCAGGGACTCCCAGAAAATCGCACAGCTGCTATGGCATAGCATAGCAATTATTTTTGAATAAAGTTTAAAAGTCATCACACTATAGGATAAAGGGCATATTAAGACTTCCTAAAGTCCATTTACCAGTCAATTTTTAGGCAAACTCTGGAGCTGAGTTCAAAGTCTTCCTTATAATCATGGAACAGAAGAAATGAGAGGCCAGTCCTGGCAATTTCTGAGGCTATGGTTAGGTAGTAGAATACTAGAATAATGATGAATATAAACCTAATACATTTTTATTTTAAATAAATTTCATTTTATTTAAAATTTTATTTTAAATCTTTTATCTTAACTAATCCAGACCATTGAAATTCAACCTGTAATAAACTTGCAATTCTACTGGGTTTCCTAGCCTCACTCTTCTAAATATTTAACATCACCTTTTAAAATTACATTTCATGTTTGGAGAGTCTTATATTTCTAAAAGACTACTCAGTAAAAATGAAAGTAGAAAGGAGATGTGTAAATGAAGTAACACCTTTCAGATAGCAAATTTTGGAATATTCAATTCATATTATAAACTTTATGACTGATCACTCAATGAGCAATATGTTTTTCTCCGTGTATAGATTTATATGCACACATAAATATTAATATCAAATATTAATACTAAACCTTAACTCAAAGGAATAATTACTTTTTAGCAGTAGTTATTTTTCTTTTGGCACAAACAACAAAATATTTCCTGCCCTAAGCCTGATAAAGTGGCAAGGCTTCCCCTCTTTCTGCCTGGTTGGATGATTGCACTACACATTTAAATAATATCTTTGTGATAAGCACAGCGATGCCAAACACAATAGTATCATTGTGTTTGAACCTGAGTGCCCAAAGAAGCCCGAGGTACTTGTTCACTGTTAGGAAAGAAATAGCTATTTGCTTAAAATGCTCGGTCTGTTTCAGGAAAAAGCTAGCCTTCCGGGTAAATTGGTCGGGCTTCCAGGTGGGTTAGAAAATAACTGAGTAGGACCCATGTAAGCATAGAAACAGGTCAAACAGGTCAAACAAGACAGCAGAAACCTAGCACAGTAGGCATCTAGAAAGGAATAGGCTATAAGTGAGCATTTGTCCTATGTCTATAAAAAGGGTCCTTACTTTGGCAAGCAGTTCATTTTCTGCCCTATAAATGTAGCTGTAGATGGGTAATAAATAAGTGGTGGCTCATAATTCATTAAAAACAAGAGGATTGGAAAAGTTTTAAGGAAGAATGAGTTGTGAGGGGAATATTCAAAATTCAAAAAAATGTCACAGAGGAACAGGGTGGCACAAGTCTTCCCTAACATGGCCTGAAATACCTACAACGGGATATTTTCATTTAAAATGGAGCACATTCTTCCAGCTTCCAGATGAGGTGGGCACACTACTGTATGCTTCCTTTCTCCCTAGATGCAGGCAGTTTTCTATAGGGGATAGAACTCTGGCCTCAAAATAATAAGAAATAAATTCAAGCCCTGGTTCTGCCACTCTGTAACTTCGAGCAAACCACTGAATTTTCTTGTGCCTCACTTTCATTAACTGCAAAATGGGATGACAGTATCTGACTTACAAAGCAGTTTGACTGTTTTTTGTCTTATTCACTCAACAATAAATGGCTTGTGATTGATGTCTTACTTGTGCCAGGCATATGCTGAGGATGAATACCTGGGTCCCAGCCATTCAGAAGCTCAAAATATGCCTGTCTAGTGTTCATTCCATACCAACTGGGTCTGAATCTTTGGGAGTAGAACCAAAGCACTGTCATTTTTTACAAGTTTCCCAGGCAAACTCAGGGTTAAGGACCACGGATGTAGGCAAAGTGTCCCAGTGAAGGTAGAACACTAAGTAAATGGAAGTCAAGAGAGGATTCCCTGATGTGGGGTAGATCTTGATGGATGAGGAAGTGTTTGCCATCAAAGGGAACCCAATGAGCAAAGACAGACTGCATTCAGCCTTGTAGTTCACAGTGGTTGAAGCATAACATGCATGCATTTGCTCTTGTTCAAGAGATGAGTTAGAGGTCTAAGTAAAGACATGGTGATAGAGAAATGGAGTACTGTGGTACACTAAGGCAATGGGAGTCACTGAGGGTTCTAAGGAAGGGGGTGAGATTGTATAAGGGAGATTATTCAGACTCCAGAAAGGGGTGCAAACAGAATGACAAAGGACACAACTGAGGTGTGGTGGCCATGTTCAAGAATGAGTTCAATTAAAGTCGTGACCGGAGTTCCCCAACACGTGCCTGCAAATGGGTTGTGTTAGGACAAGGAACAGCAAACAGTTTCTGGAACTCTTATTTTGATTTGGAACTTTTTCTTGTGATGCCAAATAGTTAAACATTCAGATATTAAAAATAATAGCAAGGAACACACTGTTTTGTTCTTGGAGAAAACAGTAGCTAAGAGCGCATGTTTAGCTTATGTTTCACTAGCAATTACTTTCTCTTTGTTCTTTCATGCAATAAAAGTTACGCAGAGCAAGCTGATACGTTCTACCCGTCTGTTGACAAGGTAGATAAAAGGAGCATCAGATACAAAGTTTTCACAATCACACAGTCACATTGTGAAAGCTATATCATTATTCAATCATCATCAAGAAACATGGCTCCTGGAACACAGCTCTACATTTTCAGGCAGTTCCCTCCAGCCTCTTCACTACATCTTGAATAACAAGGTGATACATACTTAATGCATAAGAATAACCTCCAGGACAACCTCTTGACTCTGTTTGGAATCTCTCAGCCATTGACACTGTCTCATTTCACTCTTCCCCCTTTTGGTCGAGAAGGTTTTCTCAATCCCTTAATGCTGAGTCTCAGCTCATTCTCGGGTTTTTCTCAATCCCTTGATGCTGGGTCTCAGCTCATTCTAGGATTTCTGTCTCATTTGCTAGGAAGGTCCACAACCCTGGGAGTCATGTCCCATGTAGACAGGGGGAGGGTGGTGAGTTTGCTTGGTGTGTTGGCTGGAGAGGCCATATCTGAGCAACAAAAGAGGTTCTCTTGGGGATGACTCTTAGGCCTATCCTTTGTGGGGTTAAGTTTCATTTGAACAAACCCCAAGACTGGGGGCTCAGCCTATAGCTTTGGTTGTCCACACTGCTTGTGAGAATATCAAGAATTCAACTTGGGGAGGTTGAATTTTCCCCCGCTCTCACCATTCCCCAAAGGGGACTTTGTGCAAATACTTTTCCACTCACTGATCAAATCACTCTGGGATTCATCAGGGCATCACTCTGGACAAACCAACAAAATCTCATTTCCTACCCAAGATTCCATGTACTTATGTTATTCAATCAAGCTATCTACATAAGTTATATTAGGAAATGCACTAGTCAAAATACAAATTTTGTACCAAATAAACATTTTTTTCTTTAGTCTCACACATAAGTTGAAAATTTAAAATATTAATTACCATCTATTTTCAGCACCCTGCAATAATGACATTCCTTTGTTTTTCCTCATGCAAAAACATTTTTTTAATTTGTACATTGAGTCACTATTATTATACACTCTAGGCATTCCTAGATTATATCATCTCAATCTTTATTGTCTTTCTTTCTGATTTCATTGTGCTCCCGGCCCTCCTCCCTCTATCATTCTCACATTCAGCTTCATTCAGTGTTTTAACATAATTGTCTTATAGTTAGGTAGTATCGTGCTGTCCATTTCTGAGTTTTTATATTCAGTCCTGTTACACAATCTGTATCCTTTCAGCTCCAATTACCCAATATCTTACCTTATTTCTATCTCCTGATGGTCTGTTACCAATGAAATATTCCAAGTTTATTCACTAATGTCAGTTCATATCAGTGAGACGATACAGTGTTTGTCCTTTTGTTTTTGGCTAATCTCACTCAGCATAATGTCCTCAAGGTCCATCCATGTTGTTACATACTTTATAACTTTATTCTGTCTTACAGAATAAAGATGGAATATACAATATTCCATCATATGTATATGCCACAGTTTGTTTAGCCACCCGTCTGTTGATGGACATTTTGGCTGTTTCTGTCTCTTGGTAATTGTAAATGATGCTGCTATAAACATTGGTGTGCAAATGTCCGTTTGTGTTCTTTTTTTTTTTTACATGGGCAGGCACTGGAAATCAAACCCGGGTCCTCTGGCATGGGAGGCGAGCATTCTTGCCTGCTGAGCCACCATGGCCCGCCCCGTTTGTGTTCTTGCCCTCATGTCCTTTGCGTAGAGACAGCATATGGATGGGTCCTGTTTTTAATCCATTCTGCCAGTCTATGTCTTTTGATTGGGGAGTTTAATCCATTAACATTTAGTGTTATTACTGTAAGGGTAGTACTTTCTTCTACCATTTTGCCTTTTGGATTTTATATGTCATATCTAATTTTCCTTCTTTTTACCTTTACTCATAGTCTTCCTTTCTACACTCTTCTCCACACCCCTCTCTTCTGTCTTTTCATATTTGTCTCTATTGCTCCCTTTAGTATTTCTTGTAGAGCTGGTCTCTTGGTCACAAATTCTCTCAGTGATTTTTATGTCTGAAAATGTTTTAATTTCACCCTCATTTTTGAAGGACAATTTTGCTGGGTATAGAATTCTTGGTTGGCAGTTTTTCTCTTTTAGTAATTTAAATCTATCATCCCACTGTCTTCTTACCTCCATGCTTTCTGCTGAGACAGCTACTCATAGTCTTATTGGGCTTCCCTTGTATGTGATGGATTGCTTTTCTCTTGCTGCTTTCAAGATTCTCTCTTTCTCTTTGACCTCCGACATTCTGATTAGTAAATATCTTGGAGTACATCTATTTGAATCTATTCTCTTTGGAGTACGCTGCACTTCTTGGATCTGTAATTTTAAGTCTTTCATAAGAGTTGGGAAATTGTCAGTGATAATTTCCTCTATTAGTTTTTATCCTCCTTTTCCCTTCTCTTCTCCTTCTGGGACACCCACAACATGTATATTCATGTGCTTCATGTTGTCCTTCAATTCCCTGAGTCCCTGCTTATATTTTTCCATTTTTTCCCTATATTTTCTTTTCTTGTTGGATTTCAGATGTTCTGTCCTCCAGTTCACTAATCCTATGTTCTGCCTCTTGAAATCTACCATTGTAGGTATCCGTTGTTTTTTTCATCTCTTCTACTGTATCTTTCATTCCCAAAAGTTCTGTGATTTGTTTCTTCAGACTTTCATCTTCTTCTTTTTTTTCATTCCTTGCCTTCTTTATATCCTCCCTCAATTCATTGATTTGGTTTCTGATGAGGTTTTCCATGTCTGTTCGTATATTCTGAATTAATTGTTTCAGCTCCTGTATCTCATTTGAACTGTTGGTTTGTTCCTTTGACTGGGCCATATCTTCAATTTTCCTAGTGTGATTTGTTATTTTTTGCTGGCATCTAGACATTTAATTACCTTAACTAGTTTATTCTGGAGATTGCTTTCAATTCTCTTACCTAGGGTTTTCTTGCTGGATGAATTTGTTGTCTATCTGTTCTTTGACATTCAGTTCATCTTTTTCTGGACCTCTAGCTTAGGTTTTGTTTAACCGAGGAGAATTTTTCAGTTCTTGTTATCTTGTTTCCTGCCCTGCTTGTATGGTGCCTTCCCCCCCCACCACACACCCTTTGGAGGGTTTACTTAGGTATTGTAGACCCCAGCAGGATTTTCCCAGACCAAACTGGCCTCCTATCAGGAGAAAAGAGTCACCTGCATTGGTTTTCTCTGAGGGTGAGACCCAGCAGGTTGAAAGACTTTCCTGTGAAGTCTCTGGACTCTGTTTTTCTTATCCTGCCCAGTATGTGGTGTTTGTCTGCCTGCAGGTCCCACCAGCATAAGATGATGTGGTACCTTTAACTTTGGCAGACTCTCTCTGCTGGAGGTGTGGTGGAAACAGAGGAGAGGTTGTAGGCTGGTTTTAATGGCTTCAAATTACCAAGCCCTGGTGTCTGAATTCCTTGATGGAGGGATTCCACCTGAGTTGGGCTTCACCTCTCCCCTGGGGAAGGCACAGGCTCCAGACAAGCCCTCAAATGACCTTGTTTCTGCCTATGCCTGGGGCAGTTGCAGCCTGAGAACCCCTGCTTCTGTATCCAAAGGCAGTCAAGCTTTTGTAGAAACACTGCCACAAAAACCTCTGTTTCCTTTTTCTGTCAGTGCTGCCCCCTTGGCACTGGGGGGGGCGACCTCTGTTTTGACCAGGTTCACCTGAGCTGGGGGCCTATTTTTAGTAGTCAGAATTTGTTCATTATTTCCACAACCAGTGTTTGGTTGGGCTCAGCCCCTACTGCTAGTAAAGTCCCTTTCCTTTCCCCTCTGGGAAGCAGCCTGTGGCAGAGGGCACTGGCTTCCGCCGCTTGGGGAACTCATGTGTCTGGGTGGGCTCACAGCTGTACCAGCTGGTCCAGACTGGGGCATGCTGTGTGTCTGGTCACTGTTGTGGCCCCAGGAACTGTTCTGTACTGTTTCTGGTTATTTAGTAGCTGTTTTGGAGGACGAACTAAAACACACACATTGCTAAGCCACCATCTTGATTCGAGATCATCAGTCTACCCATAATGTGATTTTTAAGGGTCCAAAATTGGAGTTATTTCCAAGGAATCAGACTGTGTTATTGAGTACTTATCCTTCAGCTTAGGTATTGGTCCTTTTACTTGGCTGTAGTGATTCCAGCCTTTCTCTGCTGTCTGGATGGTCATTTCAGTTGTCAACATCCTTCCCAGGCTGGTTGGAGCTTGGTGTTGATGGGCAGCAAATTCAAGAGCTGGGTCTGGGCCAGCATGCCAAGGTGCTTGAAGGATGGCAGAGTAGATGAGAAAGCCCTTATATAATTCTTAAGGAAGAGGTCATTTGTAAAGTCAGCTACTGGCATGGTCTATCCTAAGGCAAAATTCTCCTCTGCCTCTGAGGCTGTAAAACTCAAAATAAATTATTTGCTGCTAACATACAAAGGAGGAACAGTCATAGCATACATATTCCCATTCACATAAGGAGAAATTGGAAGGTGCATAGGGGTCACCAGACCCAAGCAGTTTCAAAAACTTCCAGCACGAACTTCATTAGATTGTAAAGTCTAAGAGTCATTTATCTTTGGGGCTTCAGAAAGCGGCAGTCCCACCTTTTCCAAGGGCCTATACGGTGGCCCGTCTCTCTTCAAATGCAGCCCTGGGAAACACTGGTGAGACCACACACCTCTCTGCTCTGTCAGGTCTCCGAAAAACAACTTGACATATAAAATGGAGTCTGTGACCTTTTCAGCTTCTCTTTTACAGCAGCTTTCCCTGACAGGTCCTGATGTGCTGGCAAGATAGATGAGCATGAAGGTGCCAATGCCCTAGACCAGAAGCCAGACCAGATAACCATGAGCATGAGGTCATGGTCTGGTCCAGCTGGATAATGCCCAGTGATGCCTATACCTCACATAACCCCCACCCCTTTTTTGCCTTTAAAAATCTGGCCCTCACAAAGAAGGCCAGAGTCATCCCCTTCCTTTGCATTGGCTCTCACTCTGTCACTCTGCTCAATAAACCCATGTTGCTTTGACTGGCTGTTGTGCACGGATTCCTTAATGACCCCATGCCCAACATTTGGTGCTGAAATCTGAGACAGAGGTCTGACTGAGACTTAGCTTTCTGGCCCCTTGGGGCTACAGGACCATCTTCCAGTCAACTCCGTTCAGAGATCAGACTGAGGCTTGAGTTTCTGGCCCTTCAGGGCTATGGGAGCAGCCTTACAGTTGATTCCATCCCTTGTACTGCATGGTCATTCTGGTTTCCATGCACTTGATGGCTTGAGCATTCACTCTTATGTGTGTCATGACCACCTTGATGTGGCATTGGCTCACATCCACAGCACTCAAACATCTACAACTAATTCAGCCCAAGGCAAGTGGTATCTTTCTGCCCAGATTCCCCTATGAGAGTTTTGTGCCTCAGTGCACCTGGCCTAAAGCCTGAGTTTGGTCTAAACTCTCCAGCTCTATGAGTGTTTTCCCATACAGTGGTTAAAAAAAAAACAAAAAAAAAAACAGCTTGGGGGAGACCCTGAGCAAAAGACTGCACACTTTCCTGATCTCCAGCAACAAACCAAGGATGCCTGCTTTGTTGCGATTGGATCTTGGATCTGGGTAGTTAGCCTTACTTAAAGCTACACCAGCCCATAAGCCACCAACAGAGGTTGTAACTTTCATAAGCCTCTTGTCTGCAGGGCCCCAACAAAAGTCGGCACATCCCAGACACAAGTCCCTAGGGAGACTGTAAACCTTCAATGGAGCTGGTAACCATTAGCTTCAAAATGAGTAGTTAAATGTAAGTTTCCATGAACAGACCTCCATGAGCCTCTTATAAGCCAAATCCCTAGCACATAGCAAACTTCCCCCTCCATATTAAAAACTAGCAAATAATCATGGGTAACACCCTAACAGTTCCTGATTCTACCTCCTCTCTGATGTTTATTTCATAATCTTGGTAAACTCCAATTTAAAAAGAAAATAAAGCCAGAAAAACTTATTTTTTTCTCTGCAATTTGGCTTGGCCACAATACCCTTTAGAACAACAAAAACTTTGGCCAGGAAATGGCACCTTTGATTGGCAAATTCTCACTAAACTTGATAACTTTATTCATCACAATGGCAAATGGTCAGAAGCCCCCTATTCTCAAGCTTTCTGCACCCTCAGAACTCAACCTTGTCTATGCCACTTTCTCATGTCAAGCCAAATTCTCCTCCTTCATGAAAAATCCTCCACTTCTCTATCTACAGAGACTACAGAGGAATACTCCTTTGACCGCACCGAGCATCTGCCTCCTGAATATGCTCCCCTTCCACAGCTTTCCCCAGCCCCCCTCTGCTTCTCTTCCCTCCTCCTCAACCCTTTCCCCTCCCATACCTTCTCTTATCTCCAATAAGTCCTCTCCTACTTTAGCACCCAACTTTTATCCCCCTCTCCCTGATTCTACTCAATCTCCCCAAACTTTTTCATCTCCTTTTACTCAACCTCATGGTCCAGCACTGGGAACAAAACCCCCATCAAAAGGCATGTTTCCTCTAGGAGAAATAGCAGGATGAGAAGGCATAATGAAGGTTCGAGAAATAGCAGGATGAGAAGGCGTAATGAAGGTTCATGTTCCCTTTTCTCTTTCAGATCTAAGCCAAACTGAAAAATGGCTTGGATCCTTCTCAGCAGATCCATTCAAATTTGCAGAAGAGCTTAAATATCTAACCCAATCTTATGATTTAACATGTCAGGATGTTTATGTTATTTTAACTTCCACAACAACCCCAGAGGAAAAAGATCGCATCTGGGCTATGGCTACAGCTCATGCTGACAAACTTTTTGCAGACAACCCCAGTATTTTCTGGGGCATGCTGGGAAAAAATACTCCCCAGAGTAGACCCAAATTGGGACTATCAGGACCAGTCCCCAGATAGAGAGAAAATGAACATTTTCTTACTTGCATTATTGAAGGAACGAGGGATGCAGGTCTCAAAGCTGTTAACTATAAAATTTGAGAAGTCATATAGGGGAAGGAAGAAAACCCAGCTTCTTTCTTAAATCACTTAAATAAAGCTATTTAAAAATATACAGACATTAACCCTTCTTCCAAAGAAGGAACTCTCTTCCTTCATACCCACCTTATCACAGCGTCAGCCCCAGATATTTGAAAGAAACTTCAAAAAATAGAACAGGGTCCTCAAGCATCCCAACAAGAACTTATGAGAGTAGCTTTTAGAGTGTTTAATAATAGACAAGGAGGAAAAGAACAGGCAGAAAAACAAAAGGAAATGTACAGGGAAGCAAAAGAAGCAACCCGGGAAAGGGTCAGACAGGAGAGAGATGATGCCTGTTATTTGCTTCTTGTCAATACCTTGACACAACCCAGGGCAATCCATGATAAAAGAAACAAAACTTGGGAGGCAAGAAAATGCTATCCCACCCATCATGCTTTTGTTGCAGCAAAACAGGTCATTGGGCCAAATACTGCACCCAGTCACCAAATCAGCGGCTGCAGGGGTGGTATGGTGCCACCAAACAGGCCACTGGAGAGCTGACTGTCCTATGGCTGCTAACCAAGGGTTCAGATGGCCTTCTCTTCCTAAGCACAAGCCCCAGAACTTAGCGACCTTCTAAGACTAGCCGCAGATGACTGACAAGGCCCAGGCTCTGGCATAGCCCTCACTGTGACCATCATTACCATGGAACCCAGGGTAACTTTAAAGGTGGCAGGTAAACCCATTTCTTTCATTCTAGACATGGCACCACATACTCTGTCCTGCCTGAGCATTTGTGGCAGCTCATTCCCTCCTCAATTTCAGTCATAGGTATTACAGGTCAATGCTCAGTTCCTCTTAAAATGTTACCTCTAGCTTGCAGCATAGAAAATTATAATTTTTCTCATAGCTTTTTAGTAATCTCAGCTGCCCCACCCCTTTACTAGGGTGGGATATTTTATCAAAGCTTAAAGAAATCCTTCAATTAACAGAAATAAAATACGTCAACCAATTGCTGCAAACTTTCCT
Organism: Myrmecophaga tridactyla; assembly: GCA_004026745.1. NCBI lineage: Eukaryota > Metazoa > Chordata > Mammalia > Pilosa > Myrmecophagidae > Myrmecophaga > Myrmecophaga tridactyla. The sequence goes on from PVIY010004354.1 coordinate 79,008, forward strand.
GCTACTGCCTGTAGGAAAAACACTCTCTTCCACTAAGGAAATAACTCTTCCCCAGTGGCTAGAAAATGCAGATCCCTTAGTGTGGGACATCTCCACTCCCTCTGTAGCTAAACATCATGTTCCTGTTCAAGTTTCTCTCAAGAAGCCTGGAGAATTTCTAAACAAAACTCCATCTCCTCTCACTCCCCAAACTCTCATGGGCCTAAAACCCATAGTTAAGAGGCTATTGATCTCTGGATGCCTCAGAGAAGCAGCCTTCTCAGCCAATACTCCTATCCTAGCTATAAAGAAACCAAATGACACTTATCAGCTAGTTCAGGATCCTAGGGCAATTAATCAAACCACCATACCCGTTACTCTTATAGTTCCTAATCCATATTCTATATGCTCCCAAATTCCCCCCAATACTATGCCTTATACTGTCTTAGACCTTAAAGATGCTTTCTTTACTATTTCACTTCATCCTGATTCTCAAGATCTGTTTGCATGGACAGTTGTACCACAAGATTTTAGTCCTCATTTGTTTGGGCAAGCATTGGCTTCTGACTTGCAAACCCTGGACTTGCATCCCAGTAGACTGCTTCACTATGTAGATGATCTCCTGCTGTGCAGTCCTTCTTCAAGAATACACAGTCCTTAACTATTTACTGTTTAAGGGATATAGGGTCTTCAAGAATAAAGAGCAATTCTCTAGGTTTCAGGACTCTTCCTCTCCCCTACTGAGAAAGGCATTACTGTCAAATGCAAAGAGTTAATTTTAAATATTCCTCTCCCCCAGACCAAACAGGAACTTCTTTCTTTCCTTGGTTTAGCCAATTTTTCCAAACCTGGATCCCTAATTTTGGACTTGTAGCTAAAAGCTTTTATCAAGCCACTATGGGAGACCTCCAGGAGCCACTAGATAATCCTTTAGCCATCAAACATTTATTCAGACAGCTTAAGACAGCTCATGCATAGGCCCCTTCCTAAGCTCTCCCCAACCCCAGCAAGCTTTTTACATTATATGAAGACATCAAAGATGTTTTGCTCTTGGAATTTTAAACCAAACAAGTGGGCCAAACACCTGTGTAATTGCTTATTTCTCTAAAGCCTTAGACTCCCCTTTCTTAGGGTGGCCACTTTGTCTCAGAGTCTTAGCCTTTGCAGCACTCCTTGTACAAGAATCCCTTAAGCTTGTGCCATATGCGCAACAATCTATCCTTTCTTCTCATAACCTACCTTCCCTTTTAACACACTAAGCCATTTCTAGTGCCTCTCTCTCTCACATTCAATCTCTACATGTGCAGCTGCTTTATAACCGTCAAGTTAAAATATCCTATTCACCTACAACTCTAACTCAGCAAAATTGCTTACTCCTATAAAGCATCAAAAAATTCAAGCATAACTGTATAGAAGCTATAAATCATTTCCTTCATGCATTTTCTAACACAAAGGACTCCCCACTGCCTTCTCCAGCTAATAACTGGTTTATTGATGGCAGTGCTTTCAAAGACCCCTTTAAGCAAGCAGGATATGCTATAGTGTCTGTCCAAGACATAATTGAGTATAGACCTTTGCATCCTGGAACCACTTCCCAACAGGCAGAACTCATAGCCCTCACCTGAGCTCTCAGTTTGGCAGCAGATACCCCTACTAACATTTATACTGACTCTAAATATGCTTTCCATATTATTCATTCACATATAGCCATATAGAAAGAAAGAGGTTATCTTACTTCTAAAAATTCTCCAATTATTAAAAAAAAAAAATCTCATCCTTAAACTCCTTAAGGCAGCACAAACCCCTGCACAGGTAGCAGTCATTCACTGTTAAGTGTCATCAAAGTGGAAGGGATCCCATCTCTATAGGTAATAACAGAGCAGATGAGGAAGCAAAAAGAACGGTTCAAACACCAACTCAGTTTCTAGTAATGCCCACCCCAGCATCTGCTTACTCCACCTTAGAGCAGACAGACTTAGTCCAGCTTGGTGCCACTCTCAAAAAGGGATGATTTTACCTAAATAATAAAGTAATCTTGCCCCAACAGCATGCATGGGGAATTTTAACTGACCTACATGACTAGTTTCACATTGGTGCCAAGCCACTAAACCTCTGTCTTAGCTTAAACCATAAGTCATCCTAACCTTTACTCAGAGCTTCAGCATATCGCCAAGATATGCACCATCTGTCAGTGCTCCATCCCTCAGGGCAACCTCAAACCAACCCCTATCCTTTCCATCAGGCAAGAGGACCAATCCCTGGGCAGGAGTAACAAGTTGACTTTACTAACCTCCCACCAATTAAAAAGTTTAAACATCCTTTAGTTTTTGTAGGCACCTTTTCAGACTGGGTGGAAGCCTTCCCTACTACCTCAGAAAAAGCTTCTGAAATAGCCACTGCTTTACTGCAAAGCATTATTCCTACATTTGGCCTGCTGGTGTCCATACAATCTGACAGCAGCGCTTTTATTTCCCAAGTTACCCAGCAAGGGTCTCAAGCCCTAAGTATACATTGCAATTACACATCCCATTCCATCCCCAGTCATCGGGCAAAGTAGAATGAATGAATGGCATAATTAAGATGTATTTAACTAAGCTAAGGACCCAAACTCAATTACCATGGATTAAACTTTTACCAATTGCACTTTTTAAAATTCAAAGTGCCCCATGCAAGCCCCATATGTTAAACCCTTTCAAAATGAAATAATGTACGGAAGGCCTTTACCACTTGGCAACCTCCCTCCTACCATCTCCTTTTATGGAGACTACCTCCCTATTTAAACCCAAATTAATTTAAACCCAAATCTCTGAGCGACTCTCAGAGATTATGCAAATACCAGCCTGCCCCAAACTACCCTAGGCTCTGTTAACCCTCATTTATCCCCAGGAGACTATGTATATCTAAAAACCCTTCAACCAAAATCTCTAACTCCCTCTTGGGCAGGACCATACTTGGTTTTACTCACTATTCCTAAACTATCAGGATTAATGTTTTGGGTTCATCTCTCCAGGCATAAACTGACTCAACAACTAGCTGAAACAGACCCCAATGTCAATACAACCAGATGAGGGACCTCAACCAACAATATTCGTACACACCTACTGGAGCACTTAAACGTAGGATCTCCAAGACCAGCCCCAAGATAGGATGAATACTTTAGCCTGCCATATCTGTGAACTGGCATTTTTTATCCTTACATTTGCATTGCTTCTTCAGCTAGCAATTTTAGCCCTCCTAGAAGATATCTGCCTTAGCTATTTCCCAGAAACTAACTTTACTCTAATTTGGTGGTGGAAATATCCACAGTAAAATAATTCTTCTTCCTCTTTCCAGCACTAGGGTATATTCAGTCCTCTGGCCTTATGAGTAATTTTTCTTCCATTCTTATCTTTCTACAAATAATCTGTAACAATCTAGCCTGGTCACCCCTCGAAGGACCTGTCACTCTACATGCCCTTTTAGAATTTATTACCAACCTTTGGCATCAGGGAGATTTACAAGATTTCACCCCTGATCAAATTACCTTATACTCCTTCATTTTCATCCTCCTGACAGCTGATCTCTTGCTGTTTAACATATTTTCACCAGCTCGTTTAACATATTTTCACCACGTTACTCTTCTAACTTACATCATTCTTCCTTACTATAACTCAACTGTCTTCTCAGCTCCAGCACTCCTTAGCACCTGTCATCCAAAGCACTGCCACAACCCTTAGCAAAACACACTGCTGGATATGTCCAAAGTCTGTACACTCTACTTCTCTCTATTTCAGCCTTTCCAGTAAGCACAGAAACGCTGTCTACAATTACTCCCCGATATTATGGATTCAAAATACTTTATGCAGGTGACCAACCCAAACACATGGAACATATAATCAGGATTGAAACAAGATATAAAAGAGAAACAGGGTCAGAAACAAAGCTGAGGAAAAATCCCATGTGGACACATCCGAGAGGCCCAGGACCCACTGAAACAGTATACTAAGCTAATGGACAGACCCTATCTATGCTTCTCCCATTACTCTTCCAACACCCACACTACCTAAGTATATTTCTGTACTTTTTTTTGTAATTATACCCTAATTTTGAGCTCAGACCTCCTCACATGGGTGCCCAACACCCTAAACTATTTCACCATACTAACTAACCAAATTAGTATTTTATTATAGAGTTATATACCCCAAATTATATAACTATACAGGACAATACATTGAGGATATAATCCTATTACTTAGCCCTATAAATAATACCCTGGTATTTGGGGTAGGAATCTGCTCAGGCCAACTTTTCAATCTAACCAATCATAAAATCACCAAGACTAACATAATTACATCAGAACAGTCAAATATTCAAATTCTTCTGCTTAAAACCGTGCCAAATCACAATTCTTAACTTCCAGCTGCACTAAAACTAGCACTGGTAAAGTAACAGAAGGTCCTGCCAACCTAACTGCTAATGCCTCATTCCCAGAAGAACCAAAAAGAAACAATTTGCTCCAATTCCTCTTCTGCAATACTCTATGTCAAGGCCCAGTACATCAAATATTTCAGCCCTGTAAGCCCTTCTATTCTCCCCTATGTCAAGATGAACTTTTCACAAGCCAGGATAGTGTCAACCACCAAACTGCATTCCTCCCTATTAACTCTCACCAACTCCTGCTTAAAGGACCCTCTGTAGCTCTTTCTATGATAGACACAGGACATTATTTCTTATGTGGAGACACAGCATACCTATTACTTCCTGATAACTGGACAGGAACCTGTACTATTGTTGCACTAACCCCTGAAACCCAAATCTTAACACCTTCTGAAATGGCTTCCTCAGGGCAAATTCCCAACCTTGGATCCTTTCTTGAAAACCATCTCAACAAAACTCTAAAATGAACTCCTAGGCAGGTCTGAGGACACTTCAACCCCATTCTAGAAAACCCAGGGCTAGGTCATACCATATATTAAAGGTTTTCTGGTTTGTTGGCATCCCCCTACTAGAAGCTTCTATTTTAAACATATCCCTAATGATGCTGCAATCATGGAATGGTACCATCCAGGCTCTAGAAGAACAAGAACAATCTTTAAATAGCTTAGATGAAGTAGTCCTACAAAATATAAGAGCACTGGATGTCCTAACTGCAATGGCAGGAGGAACTTGTGCTATAATAAATGGAACTTGTTGCTCTTACATCAATAATACAGGTCAAGTAGAACAAAATTTAAAAATACTAAAAAAGAATGTGGCCGTAATAAGTAACAGCTTAGCAAAAGCAGATGCAAATTCATCTTGGCTAGTAAACTTTCTCTCAAATTTTCTTTCATTCTTCTCCACCCCTCTATGAGCTATCCTGCTCCCGCCCATTGAGCCCTTAATTATCCTCCTGTTAATTCTCTTCCTAGCCCCCTACCTCTTACAATGTCTGTCTAGATTTATTCACAGATCAGTAGCAGCTGTAACAAACCAGCAGAAATCTGAAAACATACTCCTGCTACAACAAAAATTTGAAGACCTGCTCCTGTCGCAGCAAAAAACATCACTACCAGCCAGTTCTAACAAAAAACACCCAGAAGCCATATCAATAATGCCCTGGCTCAACTCGAAGTAATTCTTCTCCCAGCTTCACCTGAACTCAGCAGGAAGTAGCCAGAAAAAGAATGTGATGTCCCTGCTCCTTCTAAAATTGTAAAATTGCTTTGAATTGATCTAAGACATTCTCCCAAACCTAACCCCAGCTTCAGTTAATTTTATTAAAATAAAAAGGCAGGAATGTCAGGTCTCAGAAAAACAACTTGGCATATAAAATGGAGTCTGTGACCTTTTCAGCTTCTCTCTTACAGCAGTTTCCCTGACAGGACCTGATGTGGCAGCAAGATAGATGAGCATGAAGGTGCCAATGCCCCAGACCAGAAGCAACACCACAGATAACTATGAGCATGAGGTCATGGTCTTGTTCAGCTTGATAATGCCTGGTAATACCTGCAGCTCACATCACCCCATCCCTTTTCACCTTCAAAAATCTGGCCCTCAGAAAGAAGGCCAGAGCCATCTCCTTCCTTTGCATTGGCTCTCACTCTTGCTCTGCTCAATAAATCCAGTTGCGTTGACTCGCTGTCATGTGTGGATTCCTTAATGACCCCGTGCCTGACAGGCTCCACCCTCTCTAAGCATTGGGGCTGCATCTGGGCTTTCTGCTATTTCTGGGGCTCATGGTCATCCCCTCCATGTGGTGGTAGCCAGGATCTCCTCAATCCCCAAGGAATGTTCTCAACCCTCTCCAAGGTCTGGGGTGGCACCATTCCTTCACTGTGAGGTGGAAGGCCCATCCTCTGCCTTTGGGGCAAACTCTCACTCTGCAAGTGCTTGTATGGGTCTGCTCTCCCAGCCCAAGGCCTCCCAACTCCAGACCCAAGCTTCCATAGTTCTGCCTATAAAGCCATTTTCATCCAATGCTTGTCCCTCCTAGTCCCTACTGGCAGTGGCTCTTTTTATACAGATGCTGCAACACTCTGTCTGGCCTTCTGTGTAGTAGTTTTAGGTTGTGCCCATTAGCCAGTCCCATGGGTATTATTAGGTCCCTTCCCAAGATATTACCCCAGCTTTTGGAATGTATAGCAGGCTTATAATTTGGCTATATTCCCAACAGATATTAGTAGGTTTGAAAATGGGGACTTTAAATCTTTCCCCTTTTGAGAATTCAATCCCCTTTGTGACACAGATTGCAGAAGATCAAACTGCCTCAGTGTCCACCAAAAATGTAATTTCTCCCTGATATGGGCCCACCTTTGGATTTACCAAAGGCTCCTAGAGGGCTCTTGGGATGAGGAGGATTTGACCTCCCTGATTTTCAAAATTCATCAAGGGTATCCCCTGACCTTCTTTCTTTAAATTCAGGCATTCTGTTGTGAAATGACCAGATTTCCCACCGTGATAACACCCTGCTGAGTCTTGTGCCCTCCTTGCTCCTTTATCCTCTTTGGCCCAGAATATTTCTCTATCTTGCCTCTGCCTGTCTTCTCCCTGCTTTGTCTTTAATCCTTTCTTGACCATTTGGTCAACCATGCTCAACATGATTTTAGCTTGTTGCTTCTGCTTTCCTCTTTCCTTTTCACAACCTACTATAATCAATGGCATGGCAGGCAAAGGCGTCCAGCTAGGTGACTTGGTTTCTGCACTTGGTGGGCAGCCTAGGGAACACCCAGCCAGCATTTGCACTGGCCCCTTGTTAAAAGCCCATCCCTGGCCCAGGCCCATCCCTGGCATTGGTCCCCACTCCCAGAGGGGCCAGCAGCCGCACAGTCCTGGGAGCCTGGGGGTCAGCCATGCATGGCAGAGGGGTTTGGGGCTTAGAGGCAGGAGCTGGGTGGGTACCAAGTCCAAGCTCTGAGCCCTGGTGCCTCTGCCCCCACCCACCTCAGTCTGAAAGGTGGCTCTGGTTTGCCTGCATTCCTGGGCTTGGCAGAGACCATGAGTCCCTCCATGTAGTAGTGCCCAGCATGCAACTAGTGGTTACAGAGCTGCTGGGGCTGACATGTGCCTTGCAGCCACTGCAAGCAGGGCCTGTTCTAGCACCTCTTGTATGCTTCACTCGAGTAAACAAGACCCCTGCTAACTGGCACCTAGGAGACACCTTGATTCCCTTGCATTGCTTCTTCAGAGCAGATTCAAAGCCAAGAGCTTCAGCATGTCCTTGCATACTCCTGACACTGAGGAGTTCTGAGCACCCCCTTGTGCCTGCTCCCCTCCTCCCCCTCATACAACACCTCAGAGCAGACAAACAAGCAGAAGCCCAAACTTGTGCCAAAGAAGTAACAGGTGATCCTGCATCTAAAATAAAATGTGTAAGCAAAGAAAGGAGCCCAATTGGGTCTTAAGGGGCACTATCACCAGTAAAGATGAATACAGCAAAACATCACAACTAAAACACACTTCGAGACTTAATAACTCTCCTAGTGGTTTATCCTTCCACCCATCTATTTTCTGGATCTTTTTCCAATTGTTAGCCCAAGGCCCCTTGGGCCAGAGGACTATCAGGGTCCATCCCTGAATATTTCTTCACCTGTTCCCTCAACTTTTGCAGGTAAGCAGAGGGAGTTTTGCTTAAGTTCATTCTTAAAAAAAAAATGTAATACTCAACATGATTTTGCTGGAAAAGATGCATCTTTAGTTTAACCAAGAATCCCTTGTGTCTCTTTAATCACTTGGCTCAGCTACTGCCTAAATAAATCAGAAAACAGGCATCTTTTCTGCCATGTCAAATAATGCCAATATTGCTCAGAAGTAGTTGGCATGTCCTGACAGAAGACACCATAAGCCTCTTAGGAGTCCAATTCCTGCATTGACACTTTCATCAAGACTAAACTCCTATGGGAAAATGCTCCCACATCAAGATAGTTTTATTTACCCATTTGCTTCACTTTTATTAGTAGTAAATCTGCAATTCCTGCATTTGACAAAGGGATTTATTATACAGAAACTCAGACTCTGCATCAAGTGGTCACATACCACTTTGAAATAGTTCCATTGAACCAAAGAGACAAAACTAGAAAATTACCAGAATATCAGTAACTCTGGGCAGCTTCTTCAAGTCCCTTTTAAGGACTAAAAATTACTGGGTAGTTTAAGCTGTCTTTTCTTTAAGCCACTGCAAAGGCTTTATTTAAATTCTGAGATTTGGGTACAGCCAGTTTTAATGCCCTGTATAGTGAGGCCTTAAAGATCTTGCACAAAGCCAATCCTCATCTGCCTTGATTTTGGCCAGACTACATCAGGTGGCACAATGCTTTCTTTCGTCCAAATGTACATTTTTCTTTCCCTTGGTCTGCCAATGTTCCATGGACTATTTGGGGGACTATTCCCAGGGAGATGCTATAGGTACCCCTCCCTTTTCCTCTGGCTGGCCAACTGCCTCTACCCATTCTGAGTCTTGTCTGTGTTCCTTTGTCTCAGCACCATTGCACTTCATTCAACTCTGACCTTTTCCCTCACAGGAGAAGGGAACTGCAGATTAGGACTATACACTTGCTTACTCACCACCAGGCTCATCAGACTTCATCCTGACCACCAAGACAATACTTAATAGCCTTTTTCTTACCCTGGTCTGTACACAGAGTTGCCTGGTCCCTGTGAGGCAGATTTCCCCATCCCCTTTTCTTCTGTACACTCAGTGGATCCCAGTGTCCAGTCTCAGGTCCTGGCTGCCAGAGGTGGGTCTCCAATGGTGGAGTCTGAGACTGCTCAATCAGTGGGGTGCACCTTTTCTTCAACCTCCCTGGGGGTCCTCTTTTGAAGTATTGGATTCTGGATGAGCCCCCAAATTGTTAGAAAGAAAACCATACTTGAAAGAGAATAAACACTCACCCAATAGTGGAGAAGAAAAGAATTTAGTCACGGTTTTGCAAGAACAGGTGCCTACCCAAAAAATGGTGGCTGTCATGCCAAACAATAGACTGTCACAATGGTTATACCTATGCCTATCTCACAGCCCCTTCCCTTGTTTCTCTGCTAATTAGATATTCCAGAGGTTACAGCTTATCTGGATAGTCTAACTAATTTGAACTTACCATCAAAGATTCCCCCTTTGATTATATTTTATACTTTAATGACCCTAGCCATTAAGGATTTGGTGCCAATTCTAGGCTTGCATCAGATGCCCTCCCTTTTCCCTGCCTACGTCACCTGTGTGAAAGCTAAACTCAGCTTGAGTCTTACAATGAGTAAGAAAATAAACACAAAAAAATAAGTAATAATAGGGGGCATAGGGAGTATGGGATGTTTTGGGTTTTTTTTAAATTTTTATTCTTATTTTTATTATTCCTGGAGTAATAAAAATATTCAAAAATCAATTGTGATGATGAATAAACAATTATATGATGACACTGTGAAGCACTGATGGTATATTTTGGATGATTATATGGGCTGTGAATATATCTCAATGAAATTGCATTTTAAAAAGATTAAATAAGCTCTGAGTTAAAAAGTACAGTGCCTGGATACAGAGTCAACACATTGCGTTCACTGTTAGTTTCCAAATTCCATCTCCAAAGTTCCTTTCTTTGTGAGCTTCATTGATACCCTGATGAACTGACCCTTTGTGTTGCCTACCTTTTGTATTGCAATTATTTATCTGCATGCTTTTGTCTTCAGACTGTGAATTCCCCAAGGGCAAGACTTGTTGCCCAGCATCCTAGGTATCCGACATGATAGGTGCTCTCTGCTTGTTTACTGGCTGAATCTGACTTAGTGTTATTAATTAGCAAAATAAGAACTATCAAAGTGAAGACACTTTAAACTATCAACAACATCCTTCTATTGTGTTCTAAAGGTTGAGATCTAATTCTGTTTGGTGTGTTGAAAAAAGGCAGACATTTCAATATCTTTTGTCATTACAACTTTGCCTTCATTGTAAAATTTTCCTCCTACTAATCTTATAAAATATTTAGCTTGCTAACAACCTTGACATTTCTGGAAATGTCAAGTATAATTTATTAACTCCTGTTTCTTGCATATTAATTGCCATGGTACTGTTTTTCTTATGGGAACTAAGCTGCAAAATCAATGTGGATATTGAAACTGACAAGTCATTTTCCCACTATATTTAAAGGAAAAATTTTGGAATCACTCATTAATTTCATGAATGCTTTGAAAAATCTGATTTTAGCTCTGTATTAGTTAGGGTTCTCTAGAGAAACAGAATTAATAGGAAATATCTGTAAATATAAAATTTATGAAAGTGTCTCATGTAACCATGGGACCATGGAATCCAAAATCCGTAGGGCAGGCTGTGAAGCTGATGACTCCGATGGAGTGTCTAGATGAACTCCACAGGAGAGGCTCACCAGCTGAAGGAGGAAGAGAGACTGTCTCTTCTGAATCCTCCTTAAAAGTCTTCCAGTGATTAGATTAAGCATCACTCATTGTAGAAGACACTTCCCCTGGCCAATTACAAATGGAATCAGCTGTGGATGCAACCAACATGATCATGATTTAATTCTATGAAATGTCCTCAGAGCAACAGACAGGCCAGCACTTGCCCAACTAAACAGGTACCACCACCTGCAAGTTGACACATGAACCTGACCATGACAAACTCTCAAGGGAATAATTCACTTTCCTACTTAGGGCATTGACTTTCCTCTGCCTGGACACTCTCCTCTCAGATGTTTAGTTGGCTCACTCCCTCACTCCCTTCAAGCTTTTTCTCAAAGCTCACATATTTGATCCTACAACTTACCTACCCTCCTCAGGTATTCCTGATCCCCTTTACTTGTTCTACTTTTTCTTTTTTCCATACCAACATATCATCTTCTATTAGTCTATATCATTTACTTACCTATTTATGTTTATTGTTTATCTTAGGCCTCTAGAACTGTAAGTTCATGTGGTCAGGGCTTTTTATTATTTTTTGTTTAGTGTTGCAGTCCAAGTACCTAGAACAGTTCCTTGCATTTAATATGCGCTCAATAAATATTGGCTGTGTCAAACAAATATTGGCTTCCTAACTATCACCCACATATCTGTCAGTAAGACAAAGCTGACTTTATTGTTTAGTGTGGTAAGGGAGAACACTACCTTGGCAAACTGTGGTACTGTCTTAGAGGGGGAAAGGAAGGAAGGTTGGAATTCATTGAGAATTTGAAGCTTGATTTAAAGCAATTCTTTCAATGAGAGGGCTGGGGGAGGTGTTGTTAAGTTTTAATATCTTTATTTTTACTATACTGAATGCAAACTGGGTCAAGTAAGCTTATTATTAATTATAGCAATAACCTTAATCATGTCCCATACCTCAGTTCTTCTCTCTTCTGGAGTGATAAAAGCCAGCAGATTAGACCTGTTTGAAGAAAGGGGCCTTTTTGTACCACAGGTACAAATTACCAATCTGGCAGTTTACATTGAGGAAGAGAGACTGCATCACTCTAAAGTAAACAAATTCTCCTTGGGGAGAGAAGAGAAGATCCCTGGGGTTTTGCCCTTTGGAATATAAATAAATGTCTCTAGGGAGAATATAAGACTAACCTCCCAGTGTTTACACCCTGGAATGTCTCCCCAGTTTCCAGTTTTATCCTCCTTTGAAATGTAAACACATGCCTCTGGGTGGCAAACCTTTCTCAGAGTTCTCTAGCTATCTATTTGGTCTTTAACATCCAAGTCTTGTCCTTTACCAGATTCCAGTAAAATTCGCTTGGAAGGCTCTCACCCTGTGGAAGAATGAAAATAATCACTTCCTGATAGGACTTTGATTAGGATTGGATAAAAATCATGATTTATGATTCCCAGACCATGAACAACAACAACAACAAAAATCATGATTTAAATGGTTTAGGATGGATAGTGAGAATTTTGAAGGAAGGAAGAATCTTAGGACATAAACTGTCTGTTCATGTATTCTTTTGAAGAATTGATGGTCCTTTTGGAAATCCTGATAGCTAGATAGTTGGAAAAATGCTTTATCTGGAAAATGCTTTGTATAGGCTTTGGTAGCTAGAAAATTTTTATTATAGTCACTTCACTAAAGTAGCTTTGATTCAAAGCTCTTGATGGAATAGCTTGCTGTTGATCTAATCTCAAAATTTTACTCTCTGGTCCTAGTTACATTAGCCAGAATTCCTCAACTTCACTTGCAGGAATGAGATAACATCCTAAAGCAGGATGGGATGGCACCAGAAACACCATATGGACTAATAAATCAGCACCTTCCTGACTTGAAGATCTGAGATGCCTGGACAGTCAGCAAAGAGAAGAGGTCCTTTAAGATAACAGGATGTGCTGACTAAATACGAATGAAGTAAATGACCATTATTCAATTTAAATGAATCCTGTGACTATTATGTAGTTCTTCTCTTTCTTATTTTCAGTTTTCCTCTGGACCCTTGCCATTTCTTTGTCTCCTTGGGCTACAAAAACCTCGGTGCCCTTTATCATTTCAAACTTTCTTGGAAAAGATTTCCTCTAGTTCCTTACATGTATACCTGCAATAAAACTCACCTTCTCACCAAAGAGACTAGTTTCTCTGTTGAGTGCCAGATAGGGTGGACCCAACTATTGAAAGAGTTTATGGTATCAATTCCTGTAATGAGCATTCAGTTTATTTTCTTGGGCAAGAATATTCTGGCATAGTAAAGTCATGTTAATATAGGCAGTAAAATGGGGGTAGGTGGATAGGGAGTTTCTGTTTTCATTTGAATGAACTGAAAGGAAGGGAAAGGAATCAAGATTTATTAAACATCTAGTATCTCAGATGGTCCCAAATGTTAGTTAGTTCTTTCCCCAGTTTTTCCCAGTGCACTGAGTGCCATACACAGTGTTGTGAGAAATGTGGGACTATTCTTATTTTACAGGAAATGGAGATTTAGAGGTTAAATAAATTGCTCAAGGTCGAACTTAAATTGTAAAAAGGGCAGAATTCAAACACAGTTCTGCCAGATGCCCATGTTCTTTCTCAAGTACCATGCTGTGTTGTATAAATTCAGATATTAGCTAAATCACATTTGCCAGGCATGTGCATGTATGTATGTATGTGTATATACATACGTATATCTTTGGGAAAAGAAAGATGGTGGGGTAGATTTAGAGTTGCAGAACAGAAATATTCTTTTAGTGTAGGGACTTTTCACCTGTTTTTGGGGGGATGGGGAGGGGCCAGCTCAGAACTTAAACTTATATCAGCCTTTCATTTCAAATATATATTCTCTGTCCTTAGAGAAGGCCCTTTTCAGCTGCTGAATTATGATAACACATTTCTCCTTAATACATACACACCCTATTTTTATCTTCAAAATTAATTTAAAAAAGTAACTAGATTTAAGTTCAAACAATTAAGTTTCTGGTTCTTGGGAATCATTTCAGATTTTGCAAGTGCTAGGCAGTTTTCAAGACCTATAGAAATAAAACTTTTGGTTCCCTCAAGATTTACAGTCTTCACAGTTACTGGCATTTTTACTGAGCTGGCACAATCTCCAGAGAACATAATTTTATCCTTTATAAACAATTATAATTATAATTAGCATTGTTATTACTTTCTTAACTGAGGCAGGGGAACACAATGATCTGGCCTCCAGTATCATTGACATGAAATGCTGGCCTGCCAGAAGGCTCCCTGCTGCCTTCACCTGAGCTTAAGTTCTACAGTTATGGGTAGGAAGAAACCTCAGGTAGAATTTTGCATTTGGTAGGAGCTCTACCAGGTGGGGTGCCCTACTAAGGACCATATTTGTGGTGATTTTCTTCTTCATTGAGGGAGGTTATCACTATTCTAGTAAAACCCAACTTCTGCTGCTTCTTAGAATCACAGGGGGGCTCTGAAAAATTCTGGTGCCTAGGCTGCACCTGAGGCCAATTAAATCCAAGCTCTGGAGGTGAGATTGAGCATTAGTATTTTCTAAAACTGCCAAGAAGATTCCCAACTTGCAAGCAAGTTTGAGAACAATGAATGATGGGAAACTCCCTGATAATCTCTGAAAGAACCTCTAGATAAATGGGAGGATTCAGTGGGTGAGCTCTTGTTCTTTTCAGAACAGCTCTGTCCAGGACAGTGGTGAGTGATGGGGAGGTAGAGGTGGTTGTTCTGGCCATGAGGTGGCAGATGCTGGTCACAGTGCTGACTCTGCATATGGAGCAGATTTTTGCCCTGGATATGGCTGTGTGTTTGCACTGGACAAGCAGATCACCAGAGCCCCTACAGATACTCTGGACACCAGCCTGTGGGGCTTAAAGATTGTTAAGGATCTGCCTTTCCTGTCAGAACTGTTTTTGTAGTAGTAAGTGGAGCTGTGGATCCAGCCTGGGCACTGCTTTGCAGGTGGAGCCACTGCTTTGCCTCTCCATAGCCCATATGTCATGTTGGAAAGACCTGATAACTGAGTTGGCCCACCTATCTAACACACCTAAACAGTCCCAACTAGCTTTTCCAGCCATATATCTGCAGCTTCTATAACTATGTTCAGGAGGGAATCCAACAGAGAGCTCACAGCTGAAGGTTTGTATGTGACTAAGTGGGGGCTGGGAGACACCACCACGCAGTTTGCAAAACAGCTGTTCTTTAGCAGGTACACACCTCCTTAGCAATCAACACATCCAGGCAGGATCAAGTCATACTGCCACTATTAATGACTTAGAAGCACTAGGCAGCCTCTAGACACTCTGGATCAGCAGGGCATATTAGTTGTATCCAAACTGTACAGAGTAATTGCTTTCAAGTTATACTGTAACAGCATAAATAAGACTTTTCCCTATTTCCTCAGAGGTTCAGCAGAGACCACGAAGGCTAGGAATAAAACAATGGGTGAAAGTACCCCATATGCAAAGATACTAGGGAAGTCAAGGACAAAAGTAGTGGCCATCTGCCCGCCCTCACCTACCCACCCACCCCTATTTTTTATTGTGTGCAAATGTTTCAATGTGTTACCATTCCACAGTCCAGGGGAAATGGAATGACTGGCCTGGCCATAGCCTAAACCCAGAAATATGCTCCTTCTGCATGGGTTTTATAAATACCTAATCCACGGGGAGCACAGATTTGTCTTTCCTTTCCAATGCAAAGTGGGGTGTGAGGAGCTGCCATACACCAACACTGATCCAAGCAGTTGGTCTTCCTGGGAAACCAGCCATGATGGGATCTCTTCCCTTGCTCTTTTGCAATCTCTGTGCTGTGTAAGTAATAAAGCCATCATTTGCTGAAAATTTTTATTATGCCTGAGCCTGTGTCTCCAAGATGCTCCATATAGCAACTCGCTCCACAAAAGATATGTTTTGTATGTTCAATTTACATGGTAAAGGACCATCTAGTCCATTAGAGTTCATTATAAAATGATACTTTTGTATAATCCAAAATCATGCTCAGAACATGTGACTATGACAGATTGTCAAAAATGTTTCTAAATGCTTTTCATTTCTGTATTTATATTTTCACAGACTGGGTATCAGTATTGGGTAGCACCATTCTAGACCACTGTGCTGGATTAAAATGATTATGTCCCCTAGAAAGACCATGCATTGACCCTAATCCAATCATGTAGGAGCAATCACTTATTTTAATCCCTATTCAACAATGTAGGCTGGAATGTTTCGATTAGATTATCTCCATGGAAAGATGATGCACCCAATTGTGGGTGTTAACTTTTGATTAGAGGGAGATGTGACTCCACCCATTCCAGGTGGGTTTTGATTAGTTTACTGGAATCTTTTAAAAGAGGAAACACTTTGGAGAGAGCCACAGAGCCACCAGCAGAGTCATGAGAACCATGTGAGCCCACACAACCAGAGACCTTTGAGAAGAAGAAGGAAAATGTCCCTGGGGGAGCTCCATGAAAGAAGAAGTCTGGAGAGAAAGTTAACAGATGTCACCATGTTCACCTTATGGTTTTCCAGTTGTGAGAGAAACCCTGAATGTCACTGGCCTTCTTGAACCAAGGTATCTTTTTCTGATGTCTTAGATTGAACATTTCTATAGCCTTGCTTTAATTTGGACATTTTCATGGCTTTAGAACTGTAAACTTGCAACTTAATAAATTTCCCTTTTAAAAAGCCATTCCATTTCTGATATATTGCATTTTAACAGTTACCAAACTAGAACACCACCTATACAGATCAGGCCAGCTATGTAAGAAAAAGCCAAAGAGACTGGAGAATGATGACTTCTTTAGAGAAGTGATGGAAGCTTCAAGAGAATCACTTGACAAGCCTGGTCAGGTCTTTGGAACTAGGATGACAGACTGTAGCTAGAGGAAAGAAAACTGTGTAGAAAGTGAGCTGTGCCTCTCCTACTGGAGGGGCAAAGAATAATTCTCACAGACTAGAAGGAAACTGGCTATGAGCCCTCTTAAAAAGAACCTGGACCAAGAAGGCATCCTGACAGGGTTGAGGACACCTCAGTGAGAAAAGGTTAAAACTATATCAAAAGATACAGAAACTAGGGGGAGGGAACAACTCTGAGTTACAGTGGGAGCAGGCTTCACCTGCAACAGGAAACTACAGTTGAAGGTTCCATGTATGTGTGAGAGAGTATGGGACATTGAAAAATTAATCTTACCCAAAGAGAGGTCTGGCCTTTGCCTTTGGCTATTGGAAGATGATCTCTAAACCCCTCAAAGGTCCTGCCTAACAGGAATGTCTTTATTTGCCTGGAGACTTTGGTCATAGTATAGTCTAACACTGTGATTTATGGTGGGAGCTTTGGGTTAGGTTGTACCAGTACCAACCTCTGGAGGAGCTAAGGATTAAAGATATTAGCCTGAATTATTATTAATTTTTTTTTGCATGGACAGGTACTGGGAATCAAACCCAGGTCTCTAGCATGGCAGGTGAGAATCCTGCCACTAAGCTACCATTGCACCGCCCTAGCCTGACTTCTAAGAATGGCTGGAGACTAAAGGTCAGCCATGGAGGCAGTATATGAACATATGTCAGTATATGAACATATCTCTGATATATGTGATCAAATCTTTGGACACCACAGGATTAGTGAACTTCCCTGTTTGACAATACTCTGCACATGTCACACATTGTGGTTGTGAGGAGGTAGTACCATCCATGACTCCATGGAGAGAGGATGATTAGAAGCTCTGTGTTTAGTAACCCTCCAAGACTCTACCCTATTCAAACTCTTCCTTTGGCTAATTTGTACCTGTACCCTTTTCTTGTGATAAACCATGAATATCATAGCTTTCAGTGAGTTCTGTGAATCCTGCCAGCAAATTATCAGACCTAAGGGCTGTTTGGGGGCACTTCCAAACATGCAATTGATCTCAGAAGTGAGGACACTCTTATGCGGGTGACTATCTCCTCTAATTGTACAGTTGGCTGAACTCATTGCAGTGAGGAATAGCAAGGAAACAAGCATCGTGGGACAAAGAAGGCCCAAAGCCCAGATTACATCAGTACCAGTCAAGAAAGAAGTGCATCTCTCCTCTTTACTTTCCACTACTCCTACCCCAAACTCCTGACCCACTATAAAATTCATAGCCTGAGGTAAGCCTGAACTGGGAAGGAACTGAAGATTTAGAGAGGGTGAAAGTCTGGAGTCTTGATATACTGGGCTAGATATTTCAATATCTGTATAAAATATTTCCTTATTACCTAAGAGCAACCAAATGAGCAATGCCATCTACCTAAGGTTGACCCAGGAGTGGAGAAATGCAGCTTCCTAGCTTGTTTGGGAGATACAAATAAAGTAACATTCTGCTTTTGCCTCTTGACTTCCAATAATGGGATAATGTCTAGAACACAGAGTTTACAGTTAGATTACTGTGTTTACATACCCACTCATCACTTACCAGTTTTGCACCTGGACCGGAAAATCTGTGCCTCAGTTTCCCTCTTGGTGAAGTGGAGCTAACAACCTCATAGAGTCGCCATGGGAATTACACAGATTAATGAATATAAACCACTTGAAATAATACAGGCACATGGTAATAAATAGTAATTATTAATTGCATAAGTGTCAATTGAGAGCTTATTAAAATGTCACTTTGTGACCCCATTCTCAGTAATCCTGATTCAGTAAGTCTTGGATAGGGTATAGGAAACAGCATTTTAAATAGTTACCCCCAGGTTTCTCATGGAGATGGTTTGCAGATCATACTGTGAAATAATTGGTACGGAGGATACCATGTTGCCATGTGGAAGAAGTCTGTTGTGTTATATTGGAACAAGGTTAGAAGCTTGAGGGAGGCAATTAATCACAGACTATTAGAAAACACTCATATCCCTTCTAATATTCTCTGATTTAAGAAACAGAACCTATTTTAAAGTACATCCCCCTCAGGTAACTGAGGTCTACAGAAGTGGCGTTGCCTAGAGTCGCACAGCTGGCTGCGGCGGTCTTGATACTACTACAGTCATTGTCTCTTAACTCCAAGCCTCATGTTCTTTCCACTCCTCAGAACTGATCAATGGTAAGTTCACTATCACAGGAGTCCTACTTCTTTCACTTGGATCCGGAAAATACTTCAGCAGATTCTAAATCAGTCTAGAAGATAAAAGTCAAATAGCCTGCTTCAACTCATCAACCTTCCCCATTCTCTCAGAATTTTTGTCATGAGCTACAACCTCTGATTTATATATTTGTACTTTGGGAAGTCAGGGCATTGTTGGTTTGTTGCTGTGCTGGTTTGAAAGGATTTATGTACCCTAGAAAAGCCATGTTTTAATCCTAATCAATCTTATGGGAGCAATGGTTTCTTCTAACCCCTATTCAGTGCTATAGGTTGGAAACTTGATTAGGTTATCTACACAGAGATGTGACTCAATAACTTGATTAGATGGAGATGTGTCTCCACCCATTCTACATGAGTCTTGATTAGTTTACTGGGATCCTATAAAAGAGGAGATATTTTTGGAGAGAATGTCTTTTGAGAATGATGTGAAAGCCACAGCAGAGCCAAGCAGAGCCACGAGGCCAAGAGAACCACAGAGTCCACCAGCCAGGGACCATTGGAGATTCTAGAGAGCAGAGAAAGATTACAGAATGACAAGAGCCAAAAAAACAGAGTCCACCCGCCAGAAACCTTTGGACATGAAGGAGAATGCCTGGAGAGGAAATTAGCTGACAACTCTGTGTTCACCATGTGCCTTTCCGGATGAGAGAAAGACCTTGAACTTCACTGTCCTTTCTGAATCAAGGTATCTTTCTCTGGATGCCTTAGATTGGACATTTCCATAGACTTGCATTAATTAGGACATTTTCTTTAATTAGGACATTTTCATGGCCTTAGAACTGTAAACCTGTAACTTAATAAATTCTCGTTTTTAAAAAGCCATTATTGCATTCTGACAGGTAGAAAACTAAGACACTTGCTATTTTCAGTACAGTGTATATTCTATTGGGTATTAGAATATAATATTATATGGGTATTGATTAGAATATTAGTATTCTATTCAACATTCTATATCTCCATGAGGTACAGCCTCTGAGAACAGCTGCTAATGTAAATACAGTTTTTAAAAGATTATTACTTTACTTATTTAATACGCATTTTGAAACTCCTACTTAACATACAATGGAATATTTTTCAGCCATAAAAAGGAACAAAGTACTGCTTTATGGTACAAACTTGGATGAACTGCAAAAGCATACTAAGTGAAAGAAGCCAGACACAAAAGGTCATATATTGTATGCTTCCTTTTATATGATATATCAAGAATAGGCAAATCTATAGAGACAGAGAGCAGAAGTAGTTACCAGAGGATGAGGTGGGGGAGGGGAGAAGGGAGTGGTTACTCAATGAATATGGTTTTTTCTAGGGTAATGAAAAAGTTTTGAAACCAGAGAGAGATGGGTGGCTGCACAACATTGTTAATGTTTCAATGCACTTCAAAATTGTTACTGTTATGTGAATTTTGCCTAAAAAAGCCTAACAAAACACTTCTTATAAAGACGTACTAAAGGTACTGTGGAGGGGGGTATAAATGTTCTGCCCTTTGAAAAGTTGCAGGTAGGGGCTGAGCGACTGTGTGGGCTTGGTGCTGGTGTGGCCCAGGTATGAAGGAGTGAGACAAGGATGCCCACATTCACTACTGCTATTCCACAATGTACTGGAAGTTCTAGTCAGAGCAATTAGGCAAGATGAAAAATAAGAGGCATCCAAATTGGAAAGAAGTAAAACTATATTTATTCACAGATGACATGATCCTATAAATAGAATATCCCAAAGAATGCACAAGAATGATATAAGATCTGATAAATGAATTCAGCAATGTGGGAAAATACAATATCAACATGGAAAAATCAGTTGTGTTTCTATACAGCAGAAATGAACAATCTGAAAAGGAAATCAAGAAAACAATTGCAGTTACAATATCATCAAAAAGAATAAAACATTTTTGAAAAATTTGAACAAGGATGCCAAAGATTTACACCGCATAAAAGAGGGTGAAATTAAAACACTTTCAGACATAAAAGAAAATTCTAAATAAATAGAAAGACATCTGTGCTCATGTTTGGAAGGCTTAATATTGGTAATATGTCCTGCAAGGGGCTTCAAGTAGCCAGAACAATCTCAAAAAAACAAAAAGAAAGTTGGAGGACTCACACTGATTTCAAAATCTAAAGCTACGGTAGTAAAGACAGTGCAGCATTGGAATAGGGGTAGACATATAGTCCAACAAAATAGAACTGAGAGTTCAGATTTAAATTCTCACATCTATAGCCAAGGCTTTTTTTTTGCAAGGTTGCCAACTCCACTCAATGGAAAAGAATAGTCTCCGAAACAAATGGTGTAGAGAAAATTGGATAGCTACATGCAAAAGAATGAAATTGGACCCCTACCTCATGCCAGATACAAAAATTAACTCAAAATGGATCAGTGGCCTAAATATTAAAGTTAAAAATCATAGAATTCTAAGAAAAAACATAGGGAAAATCTTTAGGAAGCTCTGTGTTTGGTAACCCTCCAAGACTCTACCCTATTCAAACTCTTCCTTTGGCTAATTTGTACCTGTGCCCTTTTCTTGTGATAAACCATTAATATCATAGCTTTCAGGACCTGGTTTTGGGCAATGGAATCCAAAAGCACAAGCAATAAAAGAAACAATGGATCAACTGGACTTCTTCAAAGTTTAAAACTTTTGCATATCAAAGGACATTATCAAGAAAGTAAAAAGACCCACAGAATGGGAGAAAATAGTTGGAAATCAAATATATGATGTACATTTCTCCAAAGAAGATATACAAATGGCCATTCAGCACATGAAAAGATGCTCAACATCCTTAGTCATAAGGGAATGCAAATCAAAATCAAAAATCAAATCTCACTAAAATGGCTATTATTTTAAAAATAGAAAATAACAAGTGTTGACAGGATTTGGAGAAATAACTTTATATATTGTTAGTGGGAGTATAAAATGTTGCAACTCATGTGGAAAACAGTGTGCCAGTTTCTCAGAGTTAAATATCGAATCATGACTGGGCAATCCCATTCCTAAGTATTTCAATACTCAAAGGAATTGAAAATGGGGACTCAAACATGTATTTATACAGCAGTGTTCATATTCACAATATTATTCACAATAACCAAAAGGAGGAAGCAACCCAGGGTTCATCAAAAGATGAGGAGATAAAATGTGGTACATAAATATAATGGAATATTATTTAGCTACAAAAAAGAATGAATTTCTGGGGGTGCAAGTGTAGTTCAATGGTATAATTCTCGCCTGCCATGAGGGAGACCAGGGTTAGATTCCCGGTCCATGAACTTCCCCCAAAACAAACAAACAAGCAAAACAAACAAACAAAAATTCAACAAATGATGCTGCAATAATAGGATACTCACATGGGAAAATAATGAAATGTGACCTGCCATACAGCATACAAAAAAAAAAAAGGAATGAATTTCTGATACCTACTATAACTCAGATGACCTTGAAGAAATCATATTGAGTGAAATAAGCAAGACACAAAGGACAAAGATTGTATGATTCACTTATTTTAAATAATTAGAATATGCAAGTTCATATAGACAGAAAGTAGATTACAGGTTATCAGGGAGAAAAGGGGATGGAATGTTACAACTTAATGGGTACAAAGTTTCTATTGGAGTGATGAAAAAGTTTGGTAATGGAAGGTGGTAATGATATCACAATACTGTGAATGTAATTGATATCACTGAATTGAACATTTGAAAGTGTTTAAAATGGGAAATTTTTGTTGTATATATGTTACCATAATAAAAACTTAAAAAAAGGAATAAAGGGCACAGGTGCATGAAACGCCTGGATAAAAATGTAAGATGGGTGGATTATCTTAATTTTTAAATAATGGTAATTTTGATGTCTGCTTCATTGAGAAAAGCCTATGTGAAAGAAATATTCTCTACAGAAATGACATTTAGAAAAGCTGATCTTTTCCACATTTTATCAGTCAGATGATGGCATTCATTAGCCATAGGATACCAATGAGATACCACTTTATACCAATTATGATGGTTATAAAAAAGAGAGATTATAGTAGGTTTTGGAGGGCATGTGGGGAAATTGAAACCCTCATGCTCTGGTGATGGTAATGTAAAATGGTGTAGACACTGGAAAACATATATACTCCAAGATATATATTCAAGAGAAATAGAAACATAGCCACACAAAATTTATAAACATGTAAATAGAAGCATTGTTCACAATAGCCAAAAGTGTAAACAATTCAAATATCCATCAACTGATACATCATATCCATACAATGGAAAACCATTCAGGCATAAAAAGGAATGAATTTCCGATACATATTACAACATGGAAGAACCTTGAAACACTGTGCAGTGTGAAAGAAGCAAGCCACAAAAGACCCATATTATTCCATTTATATGAAATTTCCTGAACCGGCAAATCTAGACAGAGGGTAGAGTAATGGTTGCCTCAGGCTGAGATGGGGGGAATAGTTGAAGAGAACATTGGGAGTAACTGCTAAAGGGTATGGAGTTTCTTTTGGGACTAGTGAAAATATTCTAAAATTGATTGTGATGATGGCTGCACAACTCTGAATATGCTAAAAACCATTGACGTATACACTTCAGATGGGTGAATTGTATGGTGTATGAATTATATCTCAATAAAACTTATTTGAAAAACAGTGATGTGTTGCAGTACCATTTTTATATGGCCGGAGACCAACCTCTCTGCTGAGGAAACATTTCCTCAAACTTTAGGGCTTTGAGGGATCATACATCTTGCTTCATCACCATCATTCATATGCACAAAGGAGCTTAGTATTGACAGATTCAGTGAAAGCAAATTATTTGAAGGAGTTAATATTGAATAAGACTTGAACTAAATACATAGCCCATGTGTGACTCTAGTGTATGTGTTCACTTTTTATTCACTAAGTTAAAATTTATTGATCTACTGTCTATCAGACACTATATTAGGCCCTGGGGAAGGAATGAATAAATATATAAATAATGAATGAATGAATACATACACATGTACATACATACATACTGTTAAACTTGAAGCAGCTGAAGACCTAGCAACTGAGTTGTAGCTTCCCAAAAGGAAAAACACCAGAGGACTTTGCTGCTAAAACAATAATATAGGTTTCATTGAGCAAGAACAAACATGCACATGGACCCGGACCAAGAAACAGTATCTGCTTAGGGTTTGGGGTTTAGAGAGCAGCTTATATGGGTTAGCTGGGATTTGGGTTGTCTTGGGAGGGGGTATGGCATTGTGAGGGGTGGTTTCAGGTAAAGAGTCTTTGAGCATGGTGGGCTAGTTCAGATATTATGGAGCCAGGATGTTTGTCAGCAGGAGTGCGTTTGAAGACAGCCAGTTCAGATACCACAGAGGCAGGATGCTTGCCAGTACATTTTTCTGTAATTAGATTACATTGTTTTTTTTTTTCTTCTGGGAGACATATGGTGGCTATAGTTGCAGAAATGTCCTGGGCACTCAAGAGATCACAGGTATGTAAAGCTGGAGCTGCTTCATCCAATTCCCAGTTGACTTGGCCCTCCCCTGGATAATGTGGGAACTTGAGCTAATCAAGAGGTTAGTGTGGTCATTAACCATTGTTTTCATAATATATGTAAACATACATACATATAAAGTATTTGGTACCATAGTAGATGCTGTGGGACATGTAGAAGTAAAAACGTGGCACCTGAGAGTTTGGTTCCAAGATGGTAACTTAGTGAGGTGTGGAATTTAGTTCATCCTCCAGAGTAGCTAGTAAATAGCCAGGCACAGTATAGAACAACTGCTGGGGCCACACAGTGACCAGACACACAGCATACACCAGTCTGGACAAGCTGAACCAGCTACAATCTCATCCAGAACTGTAAATCCCCAAGTTGTGGAGGCCAGTGCTGCTTCCCCACAGGCTAGTTC